>ML685796.1:2869597-2894805 GCA_007922175.1 Pelusios castaneus
GAGAGAGAGAGAGAGAGAGAGAGAGAGAGAGAGAGAGAGAGAGAGAGCTAACCACTTCCTAGATTATGAAGCTCAGAAGCCCATAAAACCACAATTAATCAAAGCTTGAAAAACCACATTTTTTATGACAGTGTTCTGTGAACATTTCCATACTTTCTACATGGAATCATCAGAAAATACCCAGTCAGAGAACAGGAAAATAAGAAGTTGAGAGAGAAAAATATTGTTGAGTGTAAATAATTTGTGGCATATAAAAGCAGAAAATAAGTTTCAGTCATTACTTGTTATATTCACTTTTTAAATGGAGTTTAATAACCATTTATAAAATGGCACATGTGAAATGGAATGAATAGTGGCTCTTCTGAAGACTTTACAGCATTTATGAAATCTGTTCCTTTAAAACATAATACTCCCCTTGACTGATATTAATAGGGTAGAATAATGCTTTGTAGATGGGTTAAGATTAGTGCTGCTTCAGTATGTAGCACTTGCTTTTTTGCAAATGACAGTATTTGAGTTTGTAATTTCACAGCACTGCAGATTTGTAAGATAGCACAGACCTCTGTGCTTATGACTCAGAGAAGTCAAAGGGTCTCTGCATGAGATCAGGGGTCCATGCTAGATAGATGTTCTCATTGCAGGGTATTTGAGCCATAGTCTATAACTGAATAGATTATTTTAAAATATCTCAAAGGAAATCTAGCATGAGAACACATCTCACCACTATAATTCTATCATCCTTATTGGATAGACTGTGCGACCTTTATCCGTGATATCCTAAATACCCTAAATATCTTAACCTTTTAAACACCCTAGTGGTTTGGGACCTTGCTAACTGAGAAATCGCCTCACTCCCCACATGATTATTGCCACAGCTGTGATCAGTGGAGATGCTCTAGCTAAATCCCCCCCTTCAGGTAAAATAGAAGGCAGTTGTTTGCTAGCGTACTATTCTATGCGCAGTTCTAGAACTCGATCCCAGTGTTCTACTAGAATGTGCATTTATTAACCTCATGGCTTTTCTACTTGGCAAAGCCCATGTTTTTCACTGGTGTTTGTGAAAGGAGTGGACTGAGAATGACATTATTTACATGGGTGAAAGGCTATTATGGCTTTATTTTTATAATGCAGAGATATAGTGGGCTTACCTGCCTGATGTATGCTATGAATTTTACTCTTTTATCTTGTCTTGTTTAAATTTGTAAAAGGACCAAGAATCAGAGATAGGTACTTAAAAATAAGTTGTGCATTAAAAAAAGTAACATATCCTATTATTTCATGTAATCAGTCTATTAATGTGTAATGCAGCACTAGTGATTCCAGCTGGAATTAAATGGTGGATTGGTTTGGCTGCTTCCAAAACAGCCTTGAACCCAGGTGTCTCGGGCAGCTTTGTGTTTCTGTTTCAAGTACTTACACAAGTGGGAAGACAGTGGAAATATCTTTATTCTTGCATGTTTATAACAGTTTGGAATGCTAAAATAATCTAAAGTAGATGGGGATAAGCCTCTTTAAGAAACACTCACAGCAGGTGCAAATGAGACCTTCAAAGGAACTGCTTCAACTCCCAGAAAATCCTGCCACCACTGAAAGCACATCCAACCAAACTCCACGTTATTACCTGCTGAATCTTTTTCTGCCATTGATCCAGGAAGAGGTAGCTAAATTAAAGGCCCAATCCTTTATTTGTCAGGGCAGTCCCATTTATGTCAATATACCAGCTTTTGTGCGATCTGCAAGATTGGGAAAAGATAACATCATTTTAAAAAAATCTATTTTTCTTCCAACTGGACCTCCTAAAAATGGAATAATACACAGTTAATGTTTTTATTGTACTATATGGCAATACATTTATGGTGTAAATGCTTAATTGATGGTAGTATGAATGCAGAAGTAGTCCCTGAAAAAGAATGTTTTAGGTTTTGACTCCAATATTGGCTCCATGCACACATAACAACTTGGCCCTTAGTCAAGAAATAAGACTATTTGAAATAGTTTTGATGTTCAGAATGAATTTGTTTCAAAATGAAACTCTGAAAATTCTGAATCACTAGTTTAATTTCATAGAGCATATTTTATACAACAGAATCACTAAACACTTAGCCGAATTATAGATACTGAATTATAAAACAGCTATACTTCATATACTGTACTACATATACTATAGGTAAAGGGCAACAGGATGAGAGGTGGGGAGGTCAAGGTTGGATATTAGGAAAAACTTTCTCACTAGGAGGGTGGTGAAGCATTGGAATGGGCTATCTAGGGAGGTGGTAGAATTTCTATCTTTGGAGATTTTTAAGGCTCGGTTAGACAAAACCCTGGCTGGGGTAATTTAGGGGGAGTGGTCCTGCTTTTTAGCAGGGGGTTGGACTCGATGACCTCGTGAGGTCCCTTCCAACCCTATTATTCTATGATTCTATGATATCAGAGGTGAAAAATGACAGAAATTCAGAGGAAGTTCTGGAAGGGGAATATATCAGTTTATCTAAATGTGGCTAATATACATTTGAATCTGTTTTGCTTTGTTAAAGTGGCTATATTTGAACACTCACTGGTGTTTTGGTGACACCAGAGAAACATGGCACATTGGGATCATCTGTGATTATGGAGTTAAAGCTCTCCTCTTCAGAAGTAAAGTTTTGTTTGCGGACTCTTTACTTTCAAGATAGAACAAGCTTTGATTTGCACTGTTTGTTGTACAGGAATGTTGGGTGTGCACTTTACTATGATATGAATGAAACACACATATTAGCTCCACACAAACCTGGAATGAAATATAATTTAATAAGTCTAAATTGAGGGATCTTAAATCAAAATACATTTTTTATATGGCACAAGACTTGAATGTTAAGATCCTTTAGCAATAGACTGTAGTTCCAAACACTTATAGATTAACGAATCTTTTGTGTATATACCAGGAAAAGTATGATTTTTGTCAGCAGTTGTCAGTTTCTAATTCACAGAGGAATCTTAAAGGATAATTAAGACTGTCAGCAAAAGCAAAAGATTCTCATGTAGCAGTACATGGAAATAGGTAATGGGAAATTACTAGAACACCAAAGATTTGGATAAAAGCACACAACTATTGGAAGTTTCTGATTTTTTTCTTATTTTCATTGAAAACAAGAAAATGGGTGTACAAACTTGCAGAACTTTCACTGAGATGGACACAATGTTTAAAGTAAAGCTAGACCCCATTTCTTAGTGAAGTTGGTCCTGTTTTCGAGTGAAGATGATGGCTCACAAATTGCAAAATTTCAGGCCTTCTGAAGTTTTCAGGTTAAAGGAAATGGTGAATATTATCACTTGATATTTGGTGTGGTGGAAAATAGAGAGAACTTTACGCAGGTCTGAAAAGGAACTCCTTGTTCTATTAAGTGACTAGTACTGGTCTCATGAAGAAATTATCCATGAAATTCTATTAAATCCTTGGCCCCAGATCCTCAGAGGTATTTACGAAACTAACTCCCATTGAAATCAATAAGAACTAGGTGCCTAAATACCTTTGAGGATCTGAGCTTTAGTGACTTTTGGAGTGATGTGACAAATAGCTTTCTAATCCATTTGAGGCAGGAGGTAGAACCAGATCCGTCCGGTCAGGCATTACAGACTGCTTTATTTAGATCAGAGTTTAAAAAAAGAGGCTATTTTTCAATTGTTTGGTGTGTGCAGAGTTTCTATAAAGCTTCGGAGCCAGGAGTCAAACTTATATTTGAATTTCAATCTGAACTATAAAAAGTACATCTTGGTCCCCCTTTATGAGCAGACCACCAGAGAAAGGTTCTCAAAATCTCTTTTATTGTGGCAGAATGTTAAAATATAATTATTGATAAGATTTCTTTTGTACAAAGGATTAACAAATGTACCTACAGAATACCTATCAAAACATCAAATTTAAAAAATAGCGTTTAATGGACAAAACATTGTACAACTATGCTAATAGATGATATAAAGAAGAAAAAACACCCTACCAGACCAGTAAAGATTCAGAAATACTGCAGAAAACAAACAAAAATATACACAATAATTTCTTCAGTTATATTTTTATTTCTCTTTATATCTGTTCATTTGTATATTTGAGACATAATTGTTCTTATTTGAATTCTCTTTTTTATGCAAACAAGGGTCTTCATGCATCTACAAGAGTATATATTACTCAGTATTCTGTTTTAGAAAATTTTTGTCAGCCATTCAGGAAGTAGAAATTATTCCCTGTGACTTAGGTAACTAATCATGTCCTATGAACAACGAATACTCAAAGTTGAAGAACCTATAAACAAAGTCTTGTAAAAGCAGTTCACTCAAATTATTGAGCAAATACTTACAAATGACAAATACCACAGTAGTAATCAAAATTCCATTTGGAAGGGTATGTGAACAAAAATAAGGGCTAAATTTATTGAATAATTTATTCACAGTGAATAATTTAACCAGCTTTGCCAACTATATAAAAGCCATGTATAAATCACAGAACTTCCACTGTACAAACATTTATTATTTGTATTGTGTTAGCACCTTGGGGCCCATATCAGAGATCAGCCTCATTGTACTAAAATTCATGTAAATGCCAAAAGCTTACAATCCACAATAATTATTCTTCATATGGCCTTTGTAAGGTAGGTTAATTAAATATTGTACCCATTTTGCAGATGGGGAAACTAAACCACACAATAAGATACTTGCCCACTGCCATACAGTGTGTTAAATTGAGGGCTTGATTAACAAGTAGATTGCAGATGTAGATTGGGACATTTACCCTGTCTGACTCAATATTATCATCGAAAAATGTGGACAAAGGGTATTTCCTTAATTATGTCATAGGGGATTTGATTTGGACCAGCTTCTGTCAGAGCTTATTTTAGTTCACTAAGCCCATAGCAAAACTAGAATTAATTCTACAAATTTCTGATTCCCAGCTGTGTACTAGACCACACTGTTTAAAAAATAAATGCAGCTATTTAACCAAACAGACACTGAAGAGGACTGTTGCGGGCCGCTCTATCGTGCCGGGCGGCGGGTCCGCTATGCTCCTGAGTCAGATAATGGCCCGTGCGTTCAGCTTTGAAAGGAGGTTCCAGTGACTATATCTTCTCGGAGGGGTTGGGGTATATGTGAGGCTGGCAAGCCCCAGGGACTGACTCCCTCAGCGCTGGGTAGTGTATCCTAGTGGTTGGGGCTCGTGTTGCGGCATTCCTTTGCTCCCGGGATAGTAAGGCCTAGCGGTCGGAATCTTTGTAGAGGTTCCCCTGCTTGGGGTAATGAGCCCTAGCGGCCTGGGTCCTTGTAGAAATTCCCCTGCTTGGGGTAGTACTGCCTAACGGCCGGAGTCTTTGCAGAAGTTCCCCTGCTCAGGGATAGTAAGGCCTATTGGCCGGAGTCCTTGCTGGGATTCCCTGGCTTAGGGATAGTATGGACTAATGGCCAGAGTCTTTGTAGAAGTTCCTCTGCTATGGGGTAGTACGGCCTGTTGGCCGAAGTCTGAGTAGAGGTTTCCCTGCTTAGGGGTAGTAAGACCTCACGGCTGGGGCCATGCTGGGTGGGCAAGTGCCAGCCTGGAGAGCACCGGCCGTGTGCTTCCTCTCAGGTCAGCCGTCCCCCTCTCACTAAGCTGGGTGGCTGGCTTTTATATCTTGAGCATGCCCAGCAGATGCGGGGGGCTGGCGCCTCTTCAGCCTGGAAGGTTTCTTTAACCCTTGCCTCATTGGTGCAGGGCTGATATGCCCCTCACAGGGACAAATATGTCAAAGAAAAAAGAAACATACTTTTCGTACGCATTAGCCCCTTTGCACAAGAATTATACACATTTGATTTACATTTAAAATATATTTCATCTGGGTACTTCCAAATATCAAAATGATTTCTGGTTGCAGTTAGTAATTTGTATTTTCCTTGAGTTTTGTGCTCATAATAGGCATTTATGATTTTCCTTTTCCTCCATAGGTATTTTTAAAACACTGTATGCAGGAACCCAAGCAAAATACATTTTTGGCAGTTCTTTCTGAAGGAAGATTTGGTAGGGTGAGAGAAAAGTATTTCAATACATTGTTCCAGGGCATAGTTCTGCCTTTGCAGAGCCTCCTCTCATTTGTTCCTGGCAGGCATTTTTGTCTGCATGCCTCATCTTCTTCCTAAGCTCTTTAAAGTGCAGATAAAAGTTTTGACGTGGCCTGAATGGGATTTGCTACACCTTTGAACTGAGAGGGAACTATAGTACCAAGAAGCTTGTTTTCCACTAATTTTACTCTATTTTTCTTAACTGTACAACAGTAAAACCTAATCTTCATTCCTCACTCTTCTATTCGATATGCACAAGGTGAAAAGGCATCTTATCAGCTTTAAATGTACCATATGAGTTTGGCTTAAGAAAGCTTACGCATAAATCTTTTTGAAGTTCAGAGTACAAAATATTTTGCAGCTGTTGCTAGGACTTGAAAGGTAAACTTTCTTTCTCTTGGAGGGTGTATGTGTGCGTAGGGGGTGGGAAAGGCTCATTGTAAATGAAATATTTGTAAAATTACATTAATGAGGAAAAGACTTGTAAACAATGAGATTATGCTTGCTAAAAGATATGCAACTGCATCATTTGGGAAAACAGTAATAATTCAAATATTAATTTTCCAAAAAGAAATTATATTTTAAAGGCAATAAAGGACAGATATTACATTAATAAAAATGCAATGTACCTACAGTAATTTCAATAGAAACAAACCTCAATATTCTGATTTAAAATTGGGAAAGAAATTTCCTTTTGAAGCCAGCTCTGTTTGCTTCATCTTGGGAAATGGATTCATAGCAATAACTTGTATAACTTTAGTCCTGGTTCAACAAAGCATGGATGTGATTTAAATCCATCCCAGTTCAGCAAAGCATTTAAGCATGTGCTTTAAAGTAACCATGCCCTTGTGTGTTTGGCTCAATTGGCCCTTTAGTCACTAGAGATCACATTTGCTCTTAATTACTTCTTGTTCACCTAGGTCTTAGATTGCGTTCATCACCGTGGGTGAGTCTGTGTAGCCCCATCAATAGTAAAAATCTATGTAAGAGGAAGCTACAAGAAAGCAAAGTTCCAGGAATCATCTCCTCACCAACAGGACGAGACACATTTGGAGCCCACGGGAGCCAAAGGAGATAAGCCATCTCCCCAGAGGCCCTGTGCATCTGCTTAGCTTCCAGGTCCCAGCAATCCCCATGTTCTTTGGAAGTATAGCAGTTTAACAGTTCTTTACTAGTACTCTCATGAGTTAACTGAAAGAACCCATACTTAACAAAGTTATTTCACCTGAATGCCACAAGCTTGGACACTGTATTTTGTAGAATAAAGAATATACAGTAGGCAGTAGATACATTTATCCTATTGTTAACTGGATTCACTAGTAATTAACTCTTCCATTATTCCAATGTGGTCACACGAATGCACCATAGAAATAGGTTTGAAACACTGACCGTTCTTTATTCTTCTTCTAGGTATAAAAACACTACAACTACTGCACTCCAAGCACATATGCCAATGCAATGAATTGATTTCAGTGTCCCACATGACTTTGAGCATGGGCATTAGTTCTATTTTTGTTGCATTTAAGGAATGTTGCGGGGGTTATTTCTGATGTTTGTGGTCTTAGAGAAAGCAAAAAGTTAAAATAAAACCTGAATAATTGCTGTTCTTTTAAAATTGCCTGCATGGATCCCCATTACAGAGGTTATACAAGCCTTTAGCCCGGAAGCTTGGAATTCTTCAGACAGCAATGTCCATGGGGCTGGGCAAGTCATTTTCTCATTTCTTTGTGCCACTTATATAAAAATATACGAGGAAGCACAGCCTCAACTGCTACTCAAGTCATTTTCTCCATCGGAATCAAATATCAGGAAATTAAAAACGTCACTCCATATCTACTGATGTAATTGTTCTTGCTGTATATTATGGTACCTGTACGAGGATCCAACAGGAATGAGGGCCCACTGTGTAGTGTGATGTTTGACTCCCATTTGCGAAAATTTTAACATTTTTTTCTGAAGTTTAAGATCTTAAAGTTACAAGACAGTTGGTTTGTGTTAATATTGGTCACAGCCTAACTCTATTGTTGTATTAGGAGGTTGTTTTGTTTACTTTCTTCCAAGACTTCAGGTCAGTGACCTATCTAATGCCATTGCAAGTCTGCTGATCATGGCAGAGGCCAAATCTATTGATTTTAAACCCTGCACCTTCATGCCATGGCATCCATCTATTTAGGTAACTTATAGCCCCTCACCATAGTGTCTGAGAACCCATGTCAGTAACAGATTATAATACTTGGTGCCTTTTATGGACAGCCAATGCTCTGTTGGACTGTCTTTTTAAAAATTATCCAGAGTGAGCTTTGGAGAACTATTGTGAACACCACTTCTTGAAGATGTCTATGAGGACTTCATCTCCCAGAACTGAATGAAAGCATTAACATCCAGATCCCACACCCAGTCTTTTGAACCAGGGATGGGTACCCAGGACAGTTCCATGTCCACAAACACTTTTGATACCCCATTGTTCCAGATTGTGTTGGGGGGGCCCACAACACAACCTTTTTTTTTTTTTTTTTTTTTTTTTTTGGCATAACAAATACAATATGAGAAAATCATATGGGTATAGCTGGGACTCAGATAAATCTGCTTGCTAAATATACACAGTAGGCAAGATCTAGCTACACACTCTTCATGCAAAGTCTAACATGCACACTGCTGCTCTGGCTGATTTTCAGGTAGTTTCTAAACCACAGCCACAGCAAGCAACACTAGAAAAATGACAAACTATTTAAAGGGAAACTACACTATTACTATATACCTTACACATGGCAGTCTTCAACACTGAGGGACAAGGTAAGCAAAAGCTCCTTGGGTATGTCTACACTAGGAATTTAGGTCGCCTTAAGGACCCTTAGGTTGACCTAAATTACTCCATGTCTACACCTGACTTTCATTAAGTCGACTTAAGAAATTCCTTATGAAAGATAAGTCAATTTAATAAGTCAATTAGGTTGACTTAAGCTTTAAGTCGATTCTTTAAGTCAACTTAAGGACAGTGTGGATGGGGAGTAACACTTAAGTCGACTTTAGTAAGTCGACTTAAGGCCAGTTAAGTTGGCTTAACAAAGTGGACTAAGGCAACTTAACTTTAAGTTGACTTAGTCCACTTTGTTAAGTCGACTTAATAAGGTCCACCTTAAGTTGACTTAACAAAATTGACTTAACTTTTTCTAGTGTAGACATACCCTTTGATCTCTTGACTGTATTTGAGTTGGATTGAGCTTACTTGATTAGATGTCCAGTTGAGTTAGATGTCAGGCCATGCTGCAAATCTATTGAGCCTTCAAGGTATAGAGCCACTACATATCTTCCTCGGAGATAAAGAAGAAGAAATGGAGCCACACCCCTGTTACTTAGGGAAACTAGCAGAGGTCACACATGAAGTCTGTGGCAGAACAGGGCAGTGTTCACAAAAATCTTGAGTCCCAGGCTAGCATCCTAACCGCTATCTCACTGTTCC
This sequence comes from Pelusios castaneus, assembly GCA_007922175.1. Classification (NCBI taxonomy): domain Eukaryota; kingdom Metazoa; phylum Chordata; order Testudines; family Pelomedusidae; genus Pelusios; species Pelusios castaneus. The sequence continues at coordinate 2,879,115 of ML685796.1, forward strand.
TCTCTCAACATCAGAATGTTCACTTTGGGCTGGATTATTACAACTCTTACTCAGCCATATCGGGGAGTAAGACTACCCCCTCCTGCTACTCTTCTGCTCAGTTTTGCTCAGATTGGGACTCTGATCTTGGGGGAAGTAGAGATCACTTGATTGATATTCGTTTCATCAAATGAGTAAATAGAAGGTAAGAGGAACCCTGCCCGGCTCCACCCCTACCCATTTTCCAGAATAGTTAGCCAAGCACATGGGAAGAACGGGGGTGAGGGAAGTTGCTGCATGAGAAGGGGTGAAATAGCTTGCAGCCCCTGAGAAAAGAGACAGCAGAGGAGTAATTCTATCTTTATAAATTGAAGTTCATTCTCTGATCTGTTCTTGTACAGTCAACCCTTATGTGGGGCTGATTGTAAAGTTACAGTCTAGTGCTTTGGTTCTTATTGCCTCCCTTCCAGCCTACCTCCCAATCTTTTATCCTTCCCCCACTTATTTATTTATTTTTAAGATTGAGAGCTCCTTGGGCCATCTCTGTAAGTTATTTATTTTAACAGGTCCAAATGTACACAGGAAAATACAATATAAATAGCCTAACTGGAAATTCCATTGGATCCAACACTAATTGTCATTCTTGGCTTTTACTACTGGGCAGCTACTGCTTCAGTGTATTTTACTATGGTTTTTGGTTTTCACTCTGATTCATATTTAATAACAGGGTAAAGATAAAATTGTTTGTTTCTCTCTAGTATTCAAGCATGTTTCTTCATATTAAAATAAATGAAAATGATTCCCTGGGTATAGAAATAAAAATTGAAAACTTTTAAAGTGAATTTGTTTTAAATGTGTTTGGAGGGCTGGAGAAGGGACAGCACACTAAAATATATCATTTGTGAATGTATTTTTAAAAGTGTTATTTTGTATTTTGCAGTTTAGAAATGACTCACTTATCCTTGCAGTGGGGGACCCAAACCATAAACATTCCTATGAATCAAAGAAAGAAAGCTGTAGTGTTTAGTCCATGTTCTGTAGTCCTTCAGCTTCACTGGACATGCTAGTCATGGTGTAAGCCCACTGAAAGCACTGGGCCACATTCAGAAGCTGTGTTGTGGTCTCTTTGCCATGTGCAAACCGCAAATGACAACCAAGGAATTCCCCTGTTGGAAGGAATCTTGCTTTAGCTGCAGTCAGTGCCTCCATCTCTAGCCTTTCTTCAAAGAAATCAGTGGCGAGAAGGTGGGTTAGACCCTTCCTCTGCTAAGGCAATGTCTTCATTGTCAGAAAGGTGTGTTTTTCCCACTAGAAAGAATCCCAACTTTCCTGACTATTAAGAAGACATGGCATGGCACTTCCACGGAGAGAGGGGGAGTCTGAAGTGAATTGAATTCTTGTAGTTTACAAGCTAGATAAAGGAGCCACTCCTAGCAATGTGTTACTAATGATGGGAGTAGTCAAAGGAAATACTATGATTTACACTACTCTTGACATTCTGCCTAAAATGATTAAATGAAAAATAAACAACTATTAGCAGTTTTAATATAGAGAAAAAAATTGTCATAACATACTTAACTATTCAGGTCATTGAGACATAGTAAGGATGTTATGGGGTAAATATCAATAACTATTCACATCTAAAGACAATTTTGCAATTATGTAATAGGTACAGTTAATCTTTATTAAATGTTCTTACAATGATTTTTGCAACTGTATTAAACCTAAAATAAGTACTTTTGATAAATGATATAAAATTGTAAATACTGTTCATCAAGACTCTTCAATTGGGCATGGTATTAATATATCTTAATTATGTTTATTTAGTTTTTCAAAAGTGAGAATAGTGTACAGGTTTTATGTTTTAACAACTTTATCCATGTTGCAATGGAACAGTGAGTCTGATTCTCCGCTTACTTACTCCAATTGTACACTGAAACAACATGATTTCTTTGGCGTTAGACCAGGATAAAACTGGAGCAACACACTGGTGAATCAGGCTTTGTTTGTGCATCATAAGTTAGAGAGCATGCTGTTTAAAAAAAAAAATGTCAGAGATCAGTTATAGGAAATTAGTTTTCTTCAGCATTGGTTGCTGGCTTAATCTTTCTGAAACTTGCTTATTTTTGAGCAACATAAAATCTCACATTTTCAAAACAGAAAAATATGAATATCAACATATATTTATCTACAAATACTTATTCTGGAGGAAAATAGAAAGAAATTTTTTATTATTTATTTTTCTTGAGTATTTGAATTATAGAATCACAGCACTGTTTTGAAATTTGCTGCATTGTGCACTGTTTAAATTACAGTCCAAAATATCTTGATTTATTATCATAACCCAGGGGACAGATCATTGTGATATTTTTAATGTGGACATCAGAAAGATAAGGGGAAAAATAGTTTGTCTGGTATCTCTGTTCATTTAAATTGCCTACCGACAATGGATATCTGGATGGCTTCAGCCTCTCTGTTGGAAATAATGCTAGAATAACAAGATATAGATCCCTGCAGAAATTAACAATACCAACAGGTTAGGAATTTCTGTACATATTTCCTATTATGCTTGTACAATTCCTCATTTAAAAAAAACACTACCATGGATGTGGTAGAAATAAAGCAGTAATGGCATTTCTTGAAAGTGAATGGGGAAAAAAAATAAAGCAAATATTGGAAAAGACATGATGACTATTTCTACTCACTGCCTGTCCTCCTCCTCTACATGTCAACGCTCAGACACGCACACAATCAAGTGCTCATCCTCCTGGAGAGTTTACAAATATTGGCCCGCTAAAATTTAGTGGAATTAAACATCGCTACAAGAGCAGCAAATTCTGATGGACTGTGTCGGGACTTTTCCAGGACAGTTTTCAACATTTTACAGAAGTATAGTTTAGAGCTAAGAGGGCCTTTCCAATTAAATAATACTTAGCTTTTTGATAGCACAGTTAATCTGTAAAAATAATGTACAATACTACTGTTATCCTTCTGAATTATTTGGTAAGTGGAAACACTATGTTTGACACGTCACTGCACATACAGTCCCTTTTTTATCAATAGGTAGCAACAGGATTTTCTACTATTGTTACATGAGAATAATTTCATATTTGGCTTTACAACACCAAACTCCATAAAAAGCCAGTTAATCCTTGTGCTAAAAGTAGCGTGAGAAATGTGAGTTTTCTAAGATTCCGGGGAGTGGGGGAATAATTGCTTTTAATGGAGCTATATTTTTCCATCAAAGGTTTAGTGCACCATTTGCTCTAATTATTTCTGACATATCATCCATCATTTAATGAATTTCTCCAGAAAATAGGAATAGTAGCATGCCATCCTAAAAGCCAAAAAGGTAAGAAGAAAAAGATGTGTAGTAAATGAGCACTTTAAATGGGAGGAATATTTAGGTGCTGCTTGGATTATCATTAATTTATTCAGTAAATTGGATGAACAGCTAGCTATTTTTATAATCTTTACAGGCAAGATTATCCAGCCTTATAAAGTACAATGTTTGATCTATGCCATTACATTACATATCTAACAGACTATTCTTTGTTTTATTGCAGCACCATACGGAAGCTGCCAGCCCATCCACGTTACCACCATCAGCTTTACCATTAGATTTACTAAATAATGCTGTTGCTGGATTTAGAACTGTAGAAGAACTTATCCGGTACCTGGAACCAGACAGGTGGCAGCTGGATTTAGAAGACCTCTACAGACCAACATGGCAACTCCTTGGGAAGGCATATACTCGTGGGAGACAATCCAGAGGTAACCTCCTTTTGTGGCCTCACAGCTCTGTGCAGAGGTTTGTCTTGGCAAAGGAATAATTATTTTGAGCATTTTTCTCCGTGTCTTACAACTTTTAGAAGGGATACCTCTGAAAAATTAACTTTTTGGTATTCACTGTGGAGCATAGGTACTCTCACATTTTTATTTAGACAAAGGACAGTGACTAAAAATGTCTTAACAAGAACACAGAGAAATGTAGAAATGAAAAAATCAGAGCAAGGTTTTGAAGCAGCCTAATGCCAGAGCATCTTTCCATGTTCCATCATAGAATAGGTAATTTGGGAGGCATTTGCACCAGGCTCAGTCTTGGAAGAGGGGAGCCTTCAAAACAGCCATTCCAGGCCCTATTTTTTAAAAAATAATATTGACGTTTCCAAAATATAGAACTCAAAGTGAAGTTCCCCTTCTTCAGAGCAATAGATGGATTTTGATAGGTTCTTGCTATGGACAGCCCCTGGGCTTGCACTCCTCCTTTGTACCAACCAGCTTATAGGCCGGTGAGTTTGACCTTGGTTTCAGGGTCTCTTTCCTAAACCCCTGTCTGATCAGCCGTTACTTCTTTTACATCTTTTTTTTTCTTTCTCACCAAAAAGATTACAGCAACTTTGAACAAAAAAAGGGCCATAACACCATAAAGGGGTTTCTCTGGCTATAGCTAGGCTGTCCAGCTAATTGAAAAGAGGCATGGATTGGTCAGGAGATGAGAGTTCCAAGTGAAGTTGAGAATGTTCTCATTATATCTAAATGAGTATAGCACCTTAGGGAACTTTCTCTGAGGAAAAGTATGATGGGACGGCCTAGTTTGGCAATTGACTGATATTTGACTATTGGTGGAGGATATGCCAGTGGCCTAAGAAGGGAGCGTAGATGGGGTGAGTTCTGAGTTATTACAGAGAATTCTTTCTTGGGTGACTGGCTGGTGAGACTTGCTCACATGCTCAGGGTTTAACTGATCACCATATTTGGGATTGGGAAGGAATTTCCCCCCAGGGCAGATTGGCTAGGACTCTTGGGATTTTTTGCCTTCCTCTGTAGCATGGGGCATGGCTCACTTGCTGATGGATTCTCTGTATCTTAAAGTCTTTAAATTATGATTTGAGGACTTTAATAATTCAGTCATAGGTTAGAGGCTTATTGCACAAGTGGATGGGTGAGGTTTTGTGGCCTGTATTGTGCAGGAGGTCAGACTAGATCATCATATTGGTCCCTTCTGACCTTAGAGTCTGAGTCTAAAAGGATGATGTGTCCAGATGTAAAGACTTCCAGGAGCCTTCCAGTAACAATATGGGATGTTTGTTGTAAGTGGAAACTCGGTAGATATATGTTTAGGCCATGAAGCGGAGTTAACTTCTATGGCTGACAAATAAAAGTCCTAGAGTTGTGTTTCCTGAACTGAGTATGTCAATCCTGGAGGAAGGCCGTACCTTGATTGGCTGCCTATTGAAGTAGTAAAAGCTGGCACGTACTTGCACAATATTTCTAATGTCCTATCTGTGTGTAGTACCATATGACAGTGTAACTATAGCAAATACTGTATCCTTAGATGGCTATATAGTATCAATGTAATCCATCAATCTAATCTCTTGGAGGCAATAGAATTTAAATACAGAACAAAGACCAAAATGGGGCAAGGTTGCACCTCATATGTTCTACTGGCTGGTGCTGTGGGCACGTCTTCTCCTTGCTGCCACATACAAGGATTATGATTGTCCCTTATGTGCAAAAAGGAAAATCTCTCCACATCCAGCCCACAAGGGTCAGTCACAAATTGGCCCATAACCTTTACCAACTAACGGATGGTGTAATGCTCACAGACTGTGCATTGGTAAATTCAGGAAGGGATTCTGCCTCTCTGATGTGCAGTCCATCCGTGATCTTCCTTTCAGGTGTGGTATAATCTGGATTATCTCAGAATGTGAAATTAGCAACCGTTATGGCTTCAAAACCTAGTAAGAACAACCACACTATCCCATGAAACAGTAATGTCCCTGTCCTCCACTTGGTGAGGTAGGTGACTGCTTAGTTGAATCAATAAGGTATAAAGCATATATATTATGTTAAGGATTTACCTTAAGAAGAGTATATCAAGGAAAGACATTTCCTTCCATTTACATTGGAAATGTGTGGGTTTTCAGCCAAATCTCTGGCAGATACTGCTACTGTTTTCTATTTATGGATTTCTATGTTGACAAATAGCATGCAGACAATATTCTCTTCCCTCCCTTTCCCATATCATGAAATGGAAGCTATAAAAGTGTAAATGAAGTATCAATGAATAGTGCCTATGTTGGAAAATGTAACAGAGATTATCATTCAATCAACAAGGAAGGAAAAGATAAAATCATAAATTGCATTTAGATTTCTGACAGTGGATTCCTGGATCAGAGCTTAAAAATCTACCCTTCTAGCTTTGGTTTTATTGCTACAGCTATGCAAAGGTAAATCAAGACTGTCGTCTTTTAAAGCTTTCAGCTATGAACCACATCTTTCAAATATTCATTTTGCACTTTCCTAATTAAAGAGTTTCACCATTTGTCAACTGCATGAGCATTCTAAGCATGTAATAAGTGAGAGAAAAGTGATGTATATTTGTGGAATCTACACATAAACAAAAATGCAGGTGTTGGATAACATCTATATAGACAAAAGTAACTCTCCACAGGAGAGTGGTCTTCCCGAGAAACTATCAGAATAAATCTTTTCAAGACTTCTAATTAGGCACTGAAATAGATTTTTCCACTGAATAAACATATCAGAGTATTGCCACATTCATCTTAAAACGACCACCCTCAGACAGCATTACTTAGTGTGTAACGTGATAGCCTGGTACAGAAATTGTGTCCCATTAAGATGCCAAAGTATTAATTATTAGGTGAATTGAATAGTTAGAGAATTGGAATTTTTTGTTTTATTTTTATTTTATTTTATTGTTGTTGTTTTTAATAACATGCTCTATTATATTAAAAACCTACTTTTAGTAGTAATATAGAAAATTATCTAGCCAAAAAATGTTTATCAGTTAATTGAAACTTTGTTGTACCCTTTAAGTTCTGTAATTAGGCCAATTTTCTTTTTGTTTCCATCACTTTAATTAAAAAGGCCATATTTATGTCCAGAATTTTGGACCAAACTGAGATCTCATTTATATCAGTGTAAATCTGGAATATCATGGAGTTATTCAAAGTAGATAAAAGCACAATTTGGTTCTGTATTACAAAATATCTTCTTCATTTATAATAGCTAAGTTCCTTCTCAGTATTACAGATATTAAAAAGTGTATTGCAGTGACAATAAGTGGCCTGATCTTACTCCCACAAAAGTCAATGAGTAACAGTGGGCCAGATTCTGCTGCCTAGTTACAGCTCTTTTGTAACCATTCATATAACTTAATAGGCAAATCATTCCTTTGGTGTTTGGGAACCTCCTGTTCACATATTTGTACTGTTGTCATACCATGTAACTTTGTTCCTTGCACTCATGGTAAGGGACATGAAAAGCCATGGGGAAGTTGTGCTAATCCTTTACTAAGGTAGGGGCCCTTCAGTCTTCTGTGCCACTGGGACCATCTCTAAGGCTGCGTCTACACTGGCAAATTAAGTCGACTTAAGCTTGGCTTAAGTCGACTTAATTTGCCCTGAGTCTACGCTACACTTTGCTTAAGTCGACTTAAGCAAAATAAAGTCGACTTAATGAAAATTAAGTCGACTTTATTAAACCTGCTTTTTACTCGACCTAAGGCTTAATTTGACTTTCTAAAGTCGAATTAAGCCAGTGTAGCCCTGGGGTAGCCCTAAATTGACTGGCCTGGCATGTCCCCCAAAGGGCAGGGCATGTGGACACGGTGTGACACTGTCTGGATTTAGGGAAGCATTTATGATATTATTTTCTATGGATATGTCATAAATGCTATAATCCATAGGAACTATGTCATGTTGGGTATCAATAGAAAGGTAGTAATTTGCTGGGAATGATTATATAGTTTATGTCTAGGAATTCTATTTCGATTAGAAGTTAAGAATTTGATGTTATATCCACACTTTAACTTGTGTCCTTCTGGACAGATGCCTTAGATGGGAGGGTGTGAACAACCATTGTCTCCTTAATGGCTCATCAGGATACTCCCTGGGACCCATATCACCTGATAGATTCCTTAACATTAAGGAGACAATGGTTGTTCACACCCTCTCGTTTAAGGCATTTGTACAGAAGGACACAAGTTAAAGTATGGATATAACATCAAATTCTTAACTTCTAATCGAAATAGAATTCCTAGACATAAACTATATAATCATTCCCAGCAAATTACTACCTTTCTATTGATACCAAACATGACATAGTTCCTATGGATTATAGCATTTATGAGATACCCATAGAAAATAATATCATAAATGCTTCCCTAAATCCAGACAGTGTCACACACAGGGCTCTGCCTTGCCAGGGTCCCTGTACCACTTTGCCCCATTGTACACAGGGGGTGCCCCCCCTGCCACTGTGGACCTGCACAAGATCCTCCTAGCCCCACAAAGTCGACCTAGAGCATCCAGTGTGGACGCTCTAGGTCGACTTTGTAAGTTCCCCTTTAAGTCGACTTCAATTGTAAGTGTAGACACACTAAGTCGACTTACTTAAGGTTGACTTAAAAATGCAAGTGTAGACATAGCCTAAGTGAGCTATGGAGCCACAGGCAATTCCCTGATGCGCGTATATACACACCAACTCTCTTGTAGGAGAAAATCTGGCACACTAGCTTTATTGAGATCAAGATCTAGCTGGTAAATGCTTTGGGAAAGAGGGATTCTTTTTTAATACAAATCTCTTGTCGATTTTTAGGAAGTTATAGTCACAATTATAAAAAGCAATTAATTTCAGACTGATGTGAACTTATATTTAAATTATATAAACTAATGAAGATGCATTCTTTTAAAATACAATTTTATTTTAGACCAACTGGGATCCAATTTTCTTTCTTTCTTTCTTTCTTTCTTTCTTTCTTTCTTAGTCAGGCTTTGCTTCTGAAAAAAAATCCTTGCCTTTTTTTTCTGAGCTAGTGACGAAAAAAAAACTTTTGACCATTGTGTCAACCATGATGAATGAGTGAAAGCCAAGTTGAAAGTGTGTTTAAATTTTCACATTATAACAGGTATTGTAACTTAGTTCACTTGGGAAATTCATATAACCTTTTATTATGGTTAAGTAAACATTTTAAGGGAATATATACATTCTGTCATCTAGTTTTGTGCCCATAGTATGTTAAAATACATTTTGGACAGACAGATGCTCTTTGAAAAAATAAGAGCTTCATTCACACACTTCAAAGAAATGATTACATAAGCACTGGATAAATTTGCCACAGACTTTTTAATTCAAGTGCATTACATAAGAAATGAGATAGGGGAAGGGCACATGCTGTGATATAATAGCTATAAATCTAGTGTAATTTGTAAGACATGAAGCTGAACATGTTTTTGAAAACCTCAGAGTTCTTTGCTTACAATAAAGCACACTAAAATATACTGAATGGAAGATTTTGGGTCTGGGTTCAAATTCCGGTTCTGGAAGAGTTCTGGGTGTTTTGATCCGGGTTTCATTCAAGTCTATCTCCAAATTGTTTCTAAAAAGATAATTCATTTATTTCTGTTTTAATGCCTCCCACAGCAGTAACAGACATGGAGAAATAGTTATGTAACTTTGCTGTTGCTCAGGCAGGAGGTGTCAATCAGGAGGTGCCAACCTCTATCCTTTTTGATTTCCCTGAAACATCCTCATCCCATCCGCTGCCTGGCTTGCTTGTGCTCTTGCTAGAAGAAGCATGTGATCAGTCTGGTGCAGGTTCCCCTTAGATTTTTTTTCCCCAAATATCCATTTGTTGTCACTGATATTGTCATACTATAGCAAGCAATTAATATTACATGTTTGTTGTATTAACTAATACAAACATAATTTGTTTGCCTTCTCATTTTAGCCACCATGAGTACAAAATCCCACAGCTATATTTTATCCTTTAGATTTCAGGCTTATTGTGCCAGGTACTGTGCGTTTCTTGATGTGTGGGGAGTGGCTAGCCTACTGTAGACACTATTGTAGAAATGATAACAGCTTTATTTTACTTTTAACATGTTGATCTTGGACATTAGACAATTCCCTGGCCTACAGAACATCTATAGAACTGAAATGACTCTCTTAAAGTGGACAAAGGATTACTTTGTCATACACAGGGGGAAACCAAAAATTGAACAATAAGGTAAAGAGTTCTTACTGTGATTTTTTTCTTTTATCATTGGTTAAGTAGCCAATTTATCCCTCAATTGGCCAAACTAGTTCATAGTTTCACTGTTGTATATATTCTTCACTTATTTTAGAAAAGAGAAAAAGAAGTATTAAGCCATCTCATCTTGGAATATATAGTGAAATAGCTGATTATGCCCAGAAAACATAATATGGGTGTGAGGTTAGTGATGGACTACATATAATTTTCCCCATTTGAAACCAGACTATTTTCTACCAAGAATACATGCAGACCAGTGTTTAACAAAAGCAGCAGATAACCACTGATTAATAATACATACATTCTTTCTTCCTAGGTTTGTTCATTTTCAGTTGTTGCATTTTTAATTGGAACTGAAGTAATCTGTTCCATGATTATTTTCTCCCTCCCTAGATCACTAGAAATGTACACAAAGGATTCCTTTGTTTTTGCCCACTGTTAATATAAATTTATTTGTAATATAAATGGAGATGGCTTAGCCAAGTTTCTCTCATAGGTCCTCTAGAAAAGGGTTATATTTAAATATCAGTGTTAGTTTGTCTGAGATTTGTATTTAGGATTTCCAAAAGCTACACGGGCATAGGAATTTACAAAGAGGAAAATTCAATGCTGCTAGCCCCCCAGTGAAAAGAGTGAGAGATACCATTGTAAATTAGACATTACCTCTAGTGCTTGGGGCGAGGGAGAGAGCAATCGGTCCAAATATCACAGATCATTATAGTCTCCTTTTCTGCCAGAAGCCTAATTACAGTGTTTTTCATCAAAACCTGCACTAATAAATTATGTTCAGGGTTCCACTAAAACAACTCTAGTTTTTTTTCAAGAATGGCATTTTCACTTTTAAAGTTGTTCATGGAATTAGGGGAACAAGAAGTATACTGCCTTATTTCTTGGTTTGTTCATAAGCTGTTCAGCCTTCAACATGCTATAAAGCTTTCATATGGTAAAAGTGGAAACTGGTGTAGTGAAGTTGCATGTACGATGGAGATGGATTAACTTGTTTTACCAATTTTTGAATTTATTCAGTTGTAATGGCTTTAAAAGTTTGATTCAACACAGGATTATTATTGAGTTGCACTTTGATGACAGAGGGTGTATAGTGGAAGGAGCACGAATGAATGAATAGGGTGAAAATGGTGTGGAGAGAGGATACAAGTAGATTAACGTAAAAAGTACAAGGAGGGACCAAAAGAAAAAACTTAATCTATTCTATTAATGAATTTTTTTTATCTGCTCTCTCTCTCTGTATATGGATATATACTCTTTCTATGGCCAATAATGCAACTTATGGAAAGCTTATGCTTGCGTCAGTGAATGTCCTATAACTTTCTTTCTTTCTTTCTTTCTTTCTTTCTTTCTTTCTTTCTTTCTTTCTTTGCACACTTTTGAACAAGCTTTACAAATTCAAAAACTAATGGTTTGCAAGATTCTTAATTGCACTGGGTTTTGCCAGTCTTTAATTAATAATGAAGTAGAATAAAAATCCACTAACTGCTTCAGTGTGTTGCAGTTTGAGGAGAGGAAGAATCCTTTCTTTTTCTACCCACACCAACCAAATAGTGGGAATTTGGTCACATGAAGCCCATTGTTGCAGTCTCAGCAAAAGCAGAGGCACACTTTGCATCAGTTGCATCATGTCCATCCACAGGGAGGAAATAATTGTTGTATTTGCATAGTCGGATCCTTTTAAACATGCCTAGTAGAGTAAACACAGAATGAGTCTTCATAACACTCATATGATGTGGGTCCCTGAAGAAGTTACCAGTATGTATGTTGCCCCCATCCCATTTGTAGTGAAATTCTTTTAACTTCCACAGTGGCAAAGCTCTCAAGTCTAGATCCCTAAATTTAGTATCTCACTCCCATTGAAATAAACTCCCATGGAAGTCAATTGAAGTTCGAACACTAAAATACCATTGAGCATCTGGTCCACAGTGGCTCTTGAGGCCTTGGATTTGCACTCCTTAGGGAAGTGGCTGTGTGAAATAAATGCCTTGCATTCAAGTGTGTTTTGTTTGGTGATGGATTGTGAAAGACAAGTCACAGAAAAATATTTATGTATGTTTGCTATTCAGTGGTGGATCTGAACCTCCTAAAGGAGGAGGTACGACTGTACAGCTGCACTCCTCGCAACTTCTCAGTGTCACTAAGAGAGGAATTGAAGCGAACTGACACTATCTTCTGGCCACTATGTCTACTGGTTAAACGTTGCGGTGGAAACTGTGCCTGCTGTCACCATACTTGCAATGAGTGCCAATGCATCCCAACCAAAGTCACCAAAAAATACCATGAGGTACGTACTTCATTTTGTGTTTTTGTATTTGAGACCACATAAAATCCATTCAAGAAACAATCTTGTGAATGTGAACACTGACCAGAATGCAGTTCTTAGGTTCTTCCTTCATTCTTTTGGGGACCTCTGTGGAAAATATAACTGTTTTGGTTATGTTTTAAAATATTCCAAATTTTTATTTTTTGAATAATGGTTATTTTTGTGGACAAGAAGAGATTTTATCCAGTGGAGATACTGCGGATTGAGGAGCCCTACATTTGAAGAGTTTATAAGAGAAGTTCTGTTTTTAAAAACAAAAGTGAATTGAGACTGTTGATTGTTCCTAGTCAGCTTAACAAACAACTGAAGAAGTTTGAACATTAGCATATTACAGTTGTTTGTTGATGATGTGCCCAGCCTGAAGAAATACTCTAACATTCTTTTATGAATATAAAAGACAACAACATCTAGATCATCTAAGATATTTCCAGTGTCAGCATTAATTGTAGATCTAAAGATATCAGTTTAATCAGTCTCTATCTGTATCCTGAATTTCAGGTGTATGGATTCAGTAATACACTAGTTTCTTTAAAATATATTTTGCCATAATAATATGATTTAATTATAAAGAAACATGTTTGATTAGTGGCAATTTTGTGAAAGGAAGTGGTATATGTAACAAAGTGGCCTGAGTTAATTTACAGGTTACAACAAGTTAAACTTCTGCGAACTCATGTTATCACAGAAATTATAGCTTTCTACAGGAAAAAAAAAAAAAAAAGCTTCTGTAAGCACTTGATATGATGCTCAAATTCATGAGTACCACTGCACCATTTTACCTCAGATAAATTCTCTCAGCGGTCTTCAGCCACTGTGTTGGGACACAAAGGTGTGTCACAAAGAGCTGGGAGGTGTGTCAAGGAAAACTGGCAGCTCAGCTTGTGGCTCCTGCCACCTGCTGCTCTCTGCTGCCCTCAACAGCCTGTTCCTGCTGCACAACACAGGCAGCAGCCAGGGCCAATTAAGTAAAAAGACTTAAGGGCTGCAACCCAGAGATCCTGGGCTGGGGGTGGAGGCACCGCCTGCCCCACAAAAATAAACCTGTCCCCATTGAGCCAGATTGCCACGGCACCAGCCTGTGCTGGCGTGACTCTGCCCCCACCCAGGTCCCAGAATGCTGCATCCTCCAGAGTGCTGCAGCCTCCCAAGCCATGCCCAGTCCAAGCGCCACCGCCACCATCAGATTGTAGTGTGTCACGCAGGGGAACATCATGTCAGACGTGTCACATTGGAAAATAGTTTGAGAACCACTGAATTAGCTTATTAGATAAATACACAAGAGTATATTTTTTAAACTACATTGAATAAGGCTTACAATTTATCATTTTAAAAAGTTACACTTAGATATGTTTTAACTTCCTATAAAAACGTTCCACAGCTGTGAGTGGAAACCTTTTTAATAAACCACACATCACTGAATATATATAGCTAAAGTTGACATTATTTTACTAGTACCATCTAATCATAATTAATTAATTCAACTGTATAAGTAATCCTTCAAATAAAAAAGAAAAAACCCCCCAAAACATCCAAACCCAACTGCAGTAAAGTTTGCTTTGACAAAAGTAAATGTCTGTCTAGCATACCTTAATGTCTTAATCAAGTTTGGGGAAGGCTTGAAGTAAAGCTACAAAAAATAAAGTCATATGTATTAACAAGCGGAATAAATTGAGTTTATTTATGGAGTTATTTATGGAGCTGATTGAATTTCCTTGTGTAGTTTTCCTGTCTTCCAGTTTACTATTACCAATGTACTGTAGATCATGAGTGAGATGTTTAATGATTTACTTAAAATTCTGGCTCAAATTGTCCTCTTTCAGGTTCTTCAGCTGAAGCCCAGGAGTGGTGTAAAGGGATTGCATAAATCATTGACAGATGTACCCCTGGAACACCACGAGGAGTGTGACTGTGTGTGCAAAGGGAATACTGAAGGATAGACATGGCTAAGTGTGCTTCTGTCTTTCAAAGTACATTCAATCAATGGCTGATTCTGTTATGGGGCTTGTGCATTATCTTCTTCCGTAATCTCAGTTGTTTGCTTTTGGGGATCTTCCATCTTCAGGATTTACGGTGAGTTCTAAAGAGAGGAGAAACCAAACTGGGATTATATGTTGTGTAAAAGCTCTATTGCTTGGAGGCCCAGTCAAAGGATGGGAGAAAGGCATCAGTGAGGGATTTCTAAAAGTATATGTCTTTTCCAGATGGCTTGGCATTACATGGATTTAAAAATTTAATACAAAAAAAAATAAAAATAAAAAAAATTACAATGCTCACATCAAGAAGACTTGACTGCTGGCTGCCTTACTTCTACAATTTCAGTACACCTTGCCTGTGATTGACAACATCTGGAATCTGTCTTTCTGTACTCAACCACTCCCATGTGCTCTAAATCAGAATGTTCTAGGTCTTACAAAACGAACTCTTGTTCTGAATGAAACTTAAGTTGTCTGATACTGGTAGGAAAGACTGGATTTTTCCACACACACTATTTAAGCTCCTGCCTTTTAGAAAAGCTGACTGGACTAATAAGTCTGAACTAAGGAGGCAAACATTGAAAAGAACAGTGGCTTTACTCTAATTACTATGGCCTATGACTTTTTTTGTGTATTTTTTTATCATGTACATTTTTATACTCTCTTTTTGACAATATAACTATTTGCTTTTTCTAATCTTGTTAAATATATCTATTTTTACCAAAGGTATTTAATATTCTTTTTTATTACAACCTAGATCAACTATATATTTTAGTTTTGTAAGACTTTAAAGCCAGATTTATACAGTTGGAGGAACAGAGATATGGTTACTATGGCAAAGCATCATCTATTTCTACATTGTATGGTGCTAGACAGTGGAACAAATCTGGATTTACACATTTAAAGAATGTAATGGCCAATGCAAAGATTATCAATGTGGATGAAGCTCTAAGCTTGCTAATTCTGTAATACTGAAAATATGAAAAATAGGTGTTACGATACATGTTTTCAGAAATAGCTATCAAAACTTCTCTCTATATATTCTGGCCTTCTGTCAAATAGAAAAAAATAATCAGCATAGATAGACCCATTCTGGCTTGTTTAATTCTTTAATTTCTTTGAAGTAGAAAGGTCTACAACATCATGAGAAGTTCAGTGGTTGTTGCCTTCATGACACAATGTATTCATAGAAAGGCAGCCATATTTATTGCTCCAGGTGTATGTATGGTTTTCATTTACGGTTATGTCCATTTAAAAGCAATTGACTCCCAAGATTTTAACTATGTTCAGTATGGTTTTATGAACTATGGTTTTGTTTATGTACAGTATATCCTTTAACCAGTACAC
>ML685796.1:2894815-2915095 GCA_007922175.1 Pelusios castaneus
AAAAAAAAAAAATCCCATCATATGGTATAATGGTTTGGAACCTTTACAACCACCCCACTGACTGCTGGCACCAATCACAGGAGTTGTGTACCATTCTGTATGTGGACCGTCTATATCATGACTCTTAAAAGAAGCGTCCAGGTTCTGAAGGGTGGCAGTTCATAGGATCATAGAACATTAGAGTTGAAAGGGACCTCAGAGGTCGTCTAGTCCAACGCCCAGATCAGAGCAGGACCAACCCCAGTTAAATCATCCAAGGCAGGACTTTTGTCAAGTTGCACCTTAAAAACTTCTAAGGTTGGAGATTCCACAACCTAGGTAAGGTAATCCATTCCAGTGCTTCACCACCCTCCCACTGTAAACGTTATTTCCTAATATCCAACTTAGACATCTCCCATTGCAGCTTGAGACCATTGCTCTTAGTTTTGTCATCTGTGATCACTGGAAAACTGCCTAGCTCCATGACCCCTGGAGCCTACTTTCACATTGTTAAAAGCTTCTATCAAATCCTCCCCCAACCCAGTTTTTCTCTTCTGCAGATAAAACAAGCCTAGTTCCATCATCCTCTCCTCATAAGTCAGAAGCCCTCTAATTGTTTTTGTTGCCCTACGTTGGACTCCCCAATTTGTCCACATCCTTTCTGTAGTGAGGGCCCCAAAACTGTACATGTGACTCCAGATGAGTCCTCACCAATTCCAAATAGAGGGGAATAATCACTTCCCTCAATCTGCTGGCAGTGATTCTAGTAATGCAGCCCAACATGCTTTTAGCCTTATTGGCAATAAGGGCACACTGACTTTTATCCAGCTTCTTTTCCCACTGTGATTCCCAGGTCCTTTGTTGCAGAACTGCTGCCTCACCGGTCAGCCCCCAGTCTGTAGCAGTACATGGGATTCTTCTGTCCCAAGTGCAGGACTCTTCATTATTCTTTGTTGAATCTCAACAGATTTCTTTTGGTCCAATCCTTTAATTTGTTTAGGTCACAGTGTGTCCTGTCCCTGCCCTCCAGACAGGTTATCTACCATTCCTGCCAGCTTAGTGTCATCTGCAAACTTACTGAGGGTGCAATCCATCCTATCCAGATGATTAATAAAGATGTTGAACAAAACCAGCCCCAGCATCAACCCTTGGGGCACTCAGCTTGTTACCAGTTGCCAATTAGACATCAAGCCATTGATCAATACCTATTGAGCCCAATGATCTAGCCAGCTTTCTATCCATCTTAAGGTTCTAGTGGTCAACCTCTTTGGTGTCTGCCCTGGTCTGTCCCTGTCTCCTTGAGTCTGACCCTGTCCCAGTTCTGTGTCTCCCTGCAATCATCACCTGCCTTACTGTCCCACTCTCTCTCCAATCTCCCTTTCCCAGGAAAAGTCTGCATCCCCTGGCCATTTCATCCCATTGTTCTACCTCATCTTGACTTCTTGCCCCATGCTCCCTCATCTGAGTCTTTTCCTACACCCTGTCCTATAAGTGTGTCTGTCTCATTGCCCAGCCAGTCCATCATCCATCCCCCACCCCCTCAATTTTATCTGATCTCAGTCTGCCCACTCTTGCTCTATTGACTCTGACCTACTTTATTTTGCCTCCCACTCTAAATCTCCTTGCCCAGGCAGTCCCAGTCCCCTCCCACTGCTGCAGTGGAGATTGACTGTTTACCCCTCTATGCTTCCTAACACCAACAAAAGGGTATCATGGATGGCACAAATGAGAGAGTCTCCCCCTGTTCTATGTCCGGCACCGCATCAGTCCTCAGCAGCCTGGATGATCAATTGCAGGAAAATCCTGTTCCAGGCCTGCCACAGTGCATTCTGGATCTCTCTGCGGGGAGAGTGCATGTGCAGATTAGTGGGGACGTAAAAGGTGTGGGGGATGGAGCATGCTTACTGCAAACTGAATCTTCAGAAAATGTAGCTGCCTGACTCTCATAAGTCTCACTGAGTGTGTGTGACCTGAAATTTTTCACAGGCTTATCTCCAGGCCGGATTTGGAAAGCGTCCCACTATGGAGATTTTCAGGATAAAATCAGATTCTCCTAGGCTGGATCTTAACCTCAGTCTTACTAGTATGTGGGATTGTCCATATCAATATGCTGATAGCATAGCTCATGTCTAGTAGTTGCATTTATTCCACTTTTTAAAAATACATTTGAATTCAGAGCTGTCTTTAAACACTGAAGAAAGATGCTTGATGCAGATAGTTGTGAGGAGTAACTGAGATTAGCCTGTGATGTACCTGAAAACCCTGTCTAAAAATCAGCAGCCTTTATCACTCAGTGGTGTCAAACTCATTTGCTATGGTGGGCCAGATTTGACTTAAATGTACTTCAAGTTGGCCATACATACCATAAATTAAAATACTACAGCATTCTTGCAGCATTGTGGAGCAAAACTTTGCTCCATGATACTACTCTCTCTCTCTCTCGCTCTTTGGTAGGAGAAGAGTGTGGTCTCACATACCCAGCTCTCCGTGATGTCGCGAGACCTGACGCTTTCGTGGCATTGTGGTGCTCTGGATATCCGAGATCACACTCACTCCCTCCCTCCCTCCCTCCCTCCCTGTCAGTGTGGTCCCACAGAGCACAGTCATAGGCCAGATGGAAGAGGTTCACAGGTCACATTCGCCCGCGGGCTGCATGTTTGACACCACTGCTTTATCTAGTAGTGAGTTAAAAAAAAAAAAAATCTGACCCAGGAAATAGAACTTTATTTACACTGAATGACACATTTAAAGGGGGGAAAAAAGAGGAGGGGAAGGGGAGGACTAAATCAGTATCGATGATAGTTTGGGTACCAAGCACAATATTAAGTAGATATAGTGAGCTAAATTCTACCCTCATTTCCATCCTGCAACTCCTGTGAAGTCAGGGTTCCTTGGGCAGGATTGTGCGTAATAGATGGTGGTTGTTTCAGGTCTGTTTTTTGGGGCAGAGTGGCCTACATAGTAGTAGTGACACATTGTAATCTGAGCAAAGGCTGTTATCAGTACAAATGGGATTTGCAGGCTGAGAGGATTGTTGTAGCCAGCAGATAACCAGAGTTGTTTATATGAGAATAGATTGCATACAGGGTAATAAGCACTTGGAAGCTTTAGTATTATGCATGTTTTCAAAGTTGCAGCAGACATCTGTTTTGGTGTAAGTAACTTTGAATGGTACTATTTTACATCCACTTTGCACTGATAGAAATACTATATGCCATATTGGGCAATGATGCATCAGACTCACATAGGCTACCTTGGGAAGTCTGCAAGAGGAAGGCTTGTGAGGGGTTTTCCAAGGCTATTACAAATTCACAACTGGTGGACCTCCATCACAGCCGTAGTAAGTTTTTAGGATCAATATGACTAAGTTACAAGCATCGATAGAAATTCAACATTTGTAATATATATAGAATCACAGATTTATTGGGAAACAACACATACCAACTCGTACATACAGAAGTAAAACTGAAGTGCCGGCCAAGTCAGATAAACTGTCAATACTACAATTTAACACTAAGAAAGATGTACCCCTTCTGTCAGTTGGAGTCAACAGCCACAGGGCTGGGTTCAATATCTAGGGGTCCCTTTCAACAATACAACACAAAAGTGGCTTGAGCCCCACCCAATAACCTTGAACAATTACACATTACTCCTTGGGTGTGTCTAGAAAAAATACTTTCCCTCTTGCAAGTGTAACCTTCGGGTGGGCTAAATTCATTCAGTTGCCCTTCTCCAGTGCCCCACAGAAATCAATCCCAACCCCTATGGGGAAAGCAGCTGGAGACCCAGGATCCAGTCTGTACAGGACTCACAGCGAAGCTTGCTCAGAGCTACACTCACACATTAAAATACTACTACAATAAACATAACAATGAACTTTATTAACTACTAACTAAATGAACCTTAACCTAAGAAAACAAACTACAATTAACCAAGAACAATCCCTTGCATGAAAGATACCCAAGAGTCCCAAAGTCTGTGTGGAGTTCACCCAACTCTCAGCTACAGTCTCTGTTCCAGTGTGGAAGCTTGCATGGCAAGAAATCGCTGTCCTTTTCTTCCTTTGCTGGGATCCTCTGTAGCATTACTTTCAGGCTTTCTCTTCTGCTCTGCAACCAGCCCTCAGTCCCATATGCATGTCTGCAAGGTCTGGTGCAAATAACTCCTTTACATGGAGAAAACATCTTGTTCACTCCTGGCTCAGCTCCTCTCCAGAACACTGAGCACATGGTCTCCCCTCAAGGCAGCTCCTGCCTGCTGTCTGCTCAGGCTGCTGCTCTCCAGTCATCTGACTGATCACACCAGCAGGGTACACTGTGGAGCATGCTCAAATTGCTACCACTCCCTGCTACTGGAAGTTTCCAGTTGTTTCCAGTTGTGGGTCACTAATCTGCCCAACAACAGTAACCCACCCTCAGCAGGTCTCTCAGAGATTGCCTTTTTAGGCATATGGGTTACACAAGCACAGAGACTGAGTGCAGAAAAAAAGACTTTTATTCAAAAGGAGAAAAGTACTTTGTCATTAACTTGGGAAAATGCCACAATCAGGATTCAAACTCTCAAAACAATGAACAAAACACCCACACCTGAGAACAAGGGCAGTTTCCTTTTGCCACAGGTCCTTAAGTTCAGCAACAAGAAGTTTCTTTAATGTGCTGCTCCCTTCACAACATCCCCACTCACTGGTGTTTTCCTTAGTCAGGTCAGGACCCAGAGTCTAAAGGTGCAGCTGCGGAATTCACCTCCACCCTGGTTGTGGGGAGGAGGAAAGAAGGCACTTTGCTCACTGCACAGCTACATTCCAGCCACTTCTTGCACTGAGAGCCACACTGCCAGTTGCCTGCTAGCTGCTGTCCTGCCAACCACCCCACTAGCCACTGTGGTACCTACCCTGCCGGCTTCCCCACTTAGCTGCCCTTTGTCAGCTGCTCTGCTGCACACCATCATCATGTGCTACCACCTGCTTCTATGACCTCTGTGGGTCAGTCTCTTGAAGATCACCAGCTCTCTGGTTCTCAGCTGTCACTGATTGTCGGCTCTTGATGGGGGAAACTCAGTGCTGGAGCAGGCAGGAGCACTGTCCCACAGTAGAGGATTTCAGCTCTAGCGAGACTTAACAAAATAAGACTTAAAAGAATCGTAGCTCTATTTTTAACAGTGGGAGGCGGAGGGCAAATTACGCCTGCAGCTCTTAGGCAGAGCCAACACTTCCAGGCAGGCACACTTGTCCCTACTGCCATCAACCTGCACAGAGCTCTGGCATCCGAGCCCCTTGCATAGCTAGTTCAGTAACCCTTTAATCAGGACAGGCTAAGCACAAAATTCTGCTGCTCTTTGCTCATATTATAAGGAGAACCACATTTCATTACTCCATTAACACTAAAGTGATTTGTAACCCAGAACAAGCCAAAGGGTTCATGTGGGCAAAGCAGTCTTAACATGCTGAGCACCTAAGTAGAGTCAATGTGTTCATGCAAATAGTCTGGCCGTCGTTGAAACACTCCTTGCAAAAATACAGCACCATCGACTAGTGGAGATGTGGTCTGCACTAAATATTACAATACTTAGTCATTGGTAAGATGATACATGGCCAGGTTTCTAAGAGCCCATCCAGATGTTCCTGCAGGCTTTGTCAAAATAAGGAGTATGTCTTAGCTTGGATTAAAATTCTGGGACAGCTGGTCATTCTCCAGTGCTTCCCACCATCTGCTCTAATCTCTGTGTGTGACTGTGTGCAATTCACACACCAATAGTTTCAGGGGATATGTCTCAACCATTTCCCTGTTTCATATTATGTACTCAATTGATCAGCACAGGAACAGAACTCAACCTGCTTTCAGCTACAGCTGTGAGATGCCATTTGCAGCAACACCCCCACGACCACCACCACAGCAGCAATGGCTCCCAGCCTGCAACTCAGCAGGCATGGATCTATCCACTCTGGCTTTGTTATTGAAAAATAGAAAGGATGCTAGAGAATACAAACAGGCATTAGAAATAATGTAGACTTTGAAAGTAGGGGAGGTTAAGGACAGAGGCAGCAGGAAATGTTGGGGGACAGTATTAAAAAAGTGAGGGGGGCAAAGAAAATAATGCAGGTACAAGGTGAGAAGGGTAAATCAATAAAATCTTTGGAGTAGTGTTAGTTTCTATCTGTTTCTACAGTGGTTGGTCCTTAGTAGGTCCCCTCAGTTCTGTAACTAGGTAAAGAGGAAATGAACACCACAGTGAATGAAGGGTTAAGAGCCAGTAAGGGGAAAAAGTATCACTTTGTTCTATGGAAGAGGTGGGCAAGAGACGGCCCACGAGCCAGATCTGGCCCATCTAACAGCTTGATCCAGCCTGCCATGACCCCCAGCTGGCTTTCCACTGTTCCCCGAACCCCCAGCTGGCTCTGGTTCCCTGCCACTCTGCTGCCCCCACCCATCTTCGGGTTCAGCTCTCCACTGCCGCACCCCCACAGACAGCTCTGCGCCACCCTCCCTCTCCTCAAGCCAGCTCTGTACCTCCACACGGGCCCTGTGTCTCCCCCCAGTCTGGCTCCATGGCCGGCTCTCCACCATTCCTCCCCTGCCCTCTGCCATTGCACTGACCGGCCCAGCAGCCAGCTCTCCTCTGGGTCCTTGGCCCACCTATCAAAATTATTGCCCACCCCTGATCTATGGGTTAGGGTTTTTCTTTTAATTTTTAATTTGTTTGGACACATTGCTATTCAGTAACATTTAGTCTTACTTTAAATAGTGTAACTGAGCTGCCTCTGTTTAGAGATATTTAGTGCAGGAGGTTGGATAATTGTCTTTAAACAATTTTGACACTCATACATCCTGCCCTTCTTGCTTAATATAAAAATCCCCACTGTAAATCTTTAAACCATGTAGCATGTTTTTTATTTCTGAAGACTGTCAATATAAAATAAAATTTAACAGTAAGACAACATTGAAAAATACGTAGTTTGTTGCTGCCACAAGACAGACCAAAGATTTTATGCATACGGTATCTAAATCCACAGAATTAGACATTTAAGAAATATTCCTATTTCTAAATAGTCCTCATCTAAATAGTATTGCTTGTGCCTTATTTCAAAGTTAAAAACGAATTCTTATCTTAGTATCATGTAGCTATGAATGTTGAATCAGTAATAATATAGGCAGTACTTTTACGTCTACTTTTTGCAGGTCTCTAGTAAAGTTGTATCAGTATGCAACAACATGCTATGTGGCAGAGGCTGAAAACTGATAAAAAGGCTATGAATTATTTATGGAAATGAGACTGCTAGGTTTTGTTCTGGGGGAGTTTCAAGTTGAGAGGTGTTGAATTACAATACCATAGGTATTTGCATGTGAGTGAAGGAAGAGATGATGCAAAATAAGCATGTTTCTAATGGGCCTAACTAATTGAAACAGCTGGACTAACACAGCTACTGGAGATAGCCTCGGTCAAAACACTCTAGGCTGTACAGAGTGGGTTCTGCCATGAATCACTTCTGAAGGCTTACGATAAAAGTAAGCCAACACCATGAGAAAAATTTGGTATCAGTGAGCCATGCTATACATTGTTCTATGGCTACTGTGAGCATTTACCTTTCTGGAATTCTTGCATTAGCCACTTGAAGGCATGGTGGGCAGCACAAAAGTATTGTTATCGAGCAGTTTGGTTCCTAGTCACTCCCAAAGCCCCTATGTTCTTGCTTTGCCTTGCTGCAGTTACAGAAACAAATATTGTCATTTATTTATTATTTGTAAAACATTGGTGCCCAGAGGAATCAATCAGGCTCTAAGTGTAGTCCAGACACATAAGAAAAGAGACTCCCTGAACCAAACAGCCCGCAGTTGAAGAAGATTACACTCTTTCCTATCCAGCTGAAAAGAAAAGATTTGTGGTTCATAAATCAGGATGTGAATGAACAAAGAAAGACAGGCAAGAAGAGCTTATCAAGCTGCATCACTAATCTAACACCTCCTGGGTCTTTGCTTTAGGTACTCCGAGGACTCTGAGCAGTGATGGAGAACCATATCAAAGATAAGTTTTAGAGTTTGGCATTCAGCTACTAGCTGCTTCAATAAACTTGTGTTGGATGTGCCATGTCACAGAAAAAGGAGAACGCTCGGGATCTTTTGCCATTTGAAGATGCAGATGTTTCTGCCATCTTTAACGGGTGACCTGGTATCTCCAC
The DNA here is from genome assembly GCA_007922175.1 of Pelusios castaneus. NCBI lineage: Eukaryota > Metazoa > Chordata > Testudines > Pelomedusidae > Pelusios > Pelusios castaneus. Next base: position 2,902,968 of record ML685796.1, read on the forward strand.
ACAAGGGCTTTGTAACATCAGGATTTCAACCTCTTCCTTCAAAGCCGGTCTTTGCCATTTAAGATAAGTAGATGAGCTGATGCTCCTACGGATACTTGTTACTCCACCACCTAAGAGTCTGTCTGTTTCCATTTGTTCAGTCTTCTTCACCTGCAGGAGTTATTCAGAGTCTGAAGAAGTCACAAAGAGCTGCTGTCCGTTGAGCGCACTCACCAAACCGTCCTCCCATGAGCACTTCTCCACCACAGCCCTTCTGTTCCACCAATCCTTTGATGATGCTCAGTAAAAGAAATCCACAGTATTCCTACCAAAATCCTAGAGGAAAATTTTAACTCCGCAGGTTTGGCTAGTTAGGCTTACATAGGACAAAGCTGTTTAGTGAGAAGCCTGCATCTTTGGCTGTTGCTTTAATGAAACTTCTCCTTATTGCTGAAGAAAATCCACCTGACTGTTATGTTCCTCCATCTTTCAGTCAATACCTTAACAGCTAGGGAGCCCTAAATTTGCCCACGCTGCTTGTTCAGATAAACTCTGCAATCGCTCAACTGTTCAAGAAAAAACTGTTTTTAAGGCACTACATAAGAAACTTAAGTGGCTGAACAAGCCTTCTCTCTCCACCAAAGGAGAGAGTCTACTACCCCAGTAGTGCAATTACAGTGAACTTCAGGGATTTTCCCTGTGTGTGAATTCACAGCCTCATGTTCACAGAACTGATGCAGTTGTCATGGCTAACGGCTGGCCTTTAACATAGATGTACTGAGTAAAATTTTCATCAGTGCCTACGGTCAGATTTTATGGGTATTTAGGCATCTAAAGATGGAGATAGGTTCCTAGTGGGATTTTTCAAGAGTGCCAAGTGCCAATCTATCTCCCATTGTTTGGTCTTGATTGTGTTTCTGAATTAGTCATCTTTCCCATTGGCCAGCTTACCAATTTTTCAGGGCAGCAGACATGCTCACAATAGTTTTCATTATGTTCATGCCTCCCAGCATGAGTGGAGCCTTTATTTTTATTCTCTTATTGATGTTACCTGCAATAGTGATAAGTAGTATAGAAATACAAGTAAGTTAATTCAGTAACTTAGATGAAGGGTATCATAAGCAAATAATATCTGCTAAAGGAAGAGAATAAAATTTTGCCAAAAAAAGGAAGTGAACTAATGGAAATATTTTTAAATAGTTTTAATTTTCCAAAGTGCATGTGGAAAGTCATCATGTTATCTACACAGAGAATGGCATGCATTCTACATTTATGAATATGGAAAACTCTTCATCACAGACTGTAGCAGATGTGCACTGTGTTTGAATATAAATGTCTGTATAATTTGCAAACACATTCTTGCATGTACTCATTTGTGTTTTACAAACTTTCCTTTTTGGTGGGTGTGTTTTTAGGTACTTCAGATTTTATTTGCCTTTTAAAATAAGAGATAAATATAATTTTACTTCTGTTATACCAATATTAAATACTGTACTTCTATGGATTAAGTGTTCTTTGGGTTTGCATTAAGTAACCCTATTTATTTAACAGTGATTTAGCTCTTAACTTTTTATTTATAGTGATTTTCCATTATATCTTCAAACTTGCAACATAGTTGCAAATCAAACCATCAGACAAAGGGGTTACTACTGTACTCCTTAACTGTGATTATTATGTCAACTAGGGGAACCCACAGCTCCCCAGCACCACCTCGTATAAAGAACTCAGACACCCATACTGCAATTCATCCCTCATGCAACAGCATTATTGCCTCTCTCAGATATCTGCAAGAAAAGACATGTACCCCAAATGCACTGGCAAACTCATCCATTTCATCCTCATAAAATTTTATATTCAAGAACTTTTTCCAAATCTTAGGTATTAGGATAGCTCGCCAATATACCAACCTCTTAATGGACAATTTTGAGGAAGAATTTCTGGACAAATGCTCCACAAAACCAATGATCTACAACAGTGATTTTTCATCCTCAGGTCAAATGACGTAAACTCCCTCAGATTTCCATTACCACCACCTCCCATCCATCCAACTCTTTCTAGAATACTCCCACACCAGCATCAACTTCCTGGACACCACCATCACCTTCAGCAATGGAACCCCACAGAAAACTATCCACAAGAAACTTAACGGATCACCACACTTACCTTCACTGATTCAAAAACTACCCAGAACACACTAAGAAATGTTGTGTGGAGCCAGGCACTCGTACCACAGAACATACTCCAAGGAGAATCTCTGGGATACATACCTTAACACACTTAAAAGAGCCTCTGCCAACCAAGGACTCTCTAGAGGTCATATCATGAAAGAGGCCACCCAAATACCTCAGCAGAACCTGCTTCAGTATGGGAAAAGCCCTCTAACTGCACATCCCTACTTGTCACCTACCACCCCACATTGGAACCTATATGGGGTATTGTTAAATAATTACAAGCCAAAATAAATACTCGAACAATCTTTCCTGAGTGACTTCTTTTGGCCTTCAGCCCCCTCCTCCCCACACTGCAAAACCTGTCCATGTTCATCATCAGAAGCTGGCTCCCTGGACAGTCTACCACAAAGCACCACCACACCCTGCCAGAACAGACGCAAAACCTGGAGGTATTCCTCCACATTATGATGATACATAGCACCCCCACAAACACCTTTCAAGATCTATCAGTCCTACACATGCCCATCACAACGTGTGATGTGCCTCATGCAGTGTACTCAATGCCCCAACAGCAATTATGTTGCTGAAATGAGATAGTCAACATGCTTTCAAATGAACTCTCACAGAAAAGTGATAAGATAAATATACCATATCACCGGTGGGTGAACACTTCCCAAAACAATCACTCCATATCTGACTTCTGTCCTCATCTGTAAAAAAAAATCTGCAGGACACCTTCAAAAGATGAGACTGGGAATTTAAGTGCATGACTTTGCTAGTCACTAAAAGTCATGGACATGACGATGAATTTATGCCTTAATACCTTTTCTTCTCCTTTGATTGCAGAGTTATTAACTGGTCAGACTACCTCGTGTGGTCTTTCACCATGTGTTAAGTCAGGGGTCGGCAAACTCCGGCACATGTGCCACGACTGGCACGCTAGCCGATTTCGAGCAGCACATGGCGCCTTCTGCAGCACCACCAAAAATGCTGCTCCTGCTGCCAGCCCTGAGATGCCACTGAGAGCAGCCCCTTGGCAGCCCCTGCGATACCAGCTCCCTGCTGCCGAAAGCAGCACCACCCTTCGGGACTGGGGGCTGACAGAGGTGGCAATCTTGGGGGAAAGGAGGCAGAGGATCATGTGGAGACAGTGCCACGAGTAGTGTCTGTCTCCACGGTGCCTCCACTGACTGGCGCCGCTGGTGGAGGCCGTGTGGAGGCACCACTGAGAGAAGTGTTAAGACGGGCGACGGTGTGGGGGAAGGGGTGTCAATGGAGGCACTGTGGAGAGTGGCGTTGCTCTCCGTGGCACCTCCACACAGGCCCCCACTTCCGAGAGCCACACTGCTCTTAGGGTCTGTGTGGAGGAGCCTCCACTGACCACCGCTGCTCTCCGGGGCTGGGGGCGGTTAGTAGAGGTACATGGTCCCCTGTCCCCAAAAGCAGCACCGCTCTCCAAGGTGGGGGGCAAGAAAGACCACCCAGCTGCTACACACTTGTGGGGAGAGAGAGGGCAGTAAGGCGAGGTGCAGCTGAATTTGCTCCGGGCAGCAGGTTTTCTAGGAGGAGGGGTCGCTGGCACTGGGGGAGGGTCAGGGAGGAGGGGCTGGCAAAGTTGCTGATCCCTGTGTTAAGTAATCTCTTCCATCTTGTATTTGGCAGTGACACCGAGTACCTTTCCCACACCTGAAAAGAGCCCTCGACGTTTGAAACGTCAGAAGTTGGTCTAATAAAAAAAAATATTACCTCACCCACCTTGTCTTTCTGGTACCCTGGATCCAACACAGCTACAACACAATTGTAGAAGAGACATGCACATTTCGGGTCGGTGATTCAGATTTCTTGCCTGAGCAGAAAAATACTAAACAAACTTACAGCCTTTACTCACGTGAGCAACAGTCCTCAATACAGAACTAGTCTTGTGCTGTTGAAGCCAGGGGAAATGGGGAGCTCTTAATATACATGCACACTCAAAATAATCAATAACTGGGCAATGCAGAAAGACAAACTGCTTGGGACTTAGCTCACACATGGCTTTGTACTGCTATGGGGAATGGGAGATTAGTGGCAAACTTTCAGTGACTTCTCAAATGGCTATCCCTCGGGAAAGGGTCTCCTTTGCTTCTCCTCCCCCCCAAAAGAGAATCAGTTTCAACTTGCTTTTTGTTCTTAACAATAACATGAATCCAATAGTAACACTACATAAACTCCAGGTTTTTGTCTGCTTGTAGGGCTCCCGTCCCTCCTTAATTCTGTTCCTCAGACTTTGCTGCTCCTAGATTACCTTTCTTTTAAGGCCAGTGTGTCCAAGACCCTAACTTCCTATCCCAATGAGTCTATTCCCATCTTCTTTATATTCTAGCTGGGAGTCTAAGGAACCATATATGCCCCAGTAAATCAGCACTACACTTAATTACCTTAACACCTATTAAAGGATAGGTCAGCAGGAAAACTTGCCACCTGGTTTCACTGCACTCTGCTTTGGTGGTGGCCTTGAGATACACTTGAGCCTTGCATAGCGCAGATGCCTCAGATAAAAAACAAACTGTTCTTGCATCAAACCTTCTCAGAGGGACAGGCAAGGAAGGTGGAGTGGGCTTGTGCCATACATAGCTAAGGCTATGTCTACACTTGGTAATTTAAGTCGACTTTAACTAAGTCGACTTAGTGTGTCCACACTTAAAAATAAAGTCAACTTAAAGGGGAACTTAAAAAGTTGACCTAGAGCGTCCACACTGGATGCCTTGGTTGACTTCTAGGGGCTTAGGGGGACCTAGGGCAGGTCCACAGGGGGGGCACCCCTTGCCCACTGCCAGGGGGCTCAGCCTTTGCCCCATTGTACCTAAGTACAATGGGGCAAAGGGGGTCAGGGACCCTGGCAGGGCATAGGGGCAGGGTGGGCAGGGCTCTGCCCTGCCAGGTGGGGGTCATGCCAAGCTCCCCCTGTGCCCCCCCCCAGCAGGGAGGGCATTGGTGTAGCCCTGGGGTAGCCCTAAGTCGACTTAGGGCTACCTCACGTCTACACTGGCTTAAGTCGATTCTAGTGAGTCGACTTAAGCCTTAGGTCTACTAGGATGGTGGTTTTATAAAGTCGACTTAATTTTAATTAAGTTGACTTTATTTTCCTTAAGTCGACTTAAGCAGCTTGCAAGCTTAAGTCGACTTAATTTACCAGTGTAGACGCAGCCTAAGGGTGCATCTACACTTACAAATTAAGTTGGCTTAATTTAATCTGCATGTACACTATATTTTCCTTAAATTGACTTAAGCAGCAGCTTAAGTCAACTTAAGGAAAATTAAAGTCAACTTTATAAAACCTCCTTTAAAGTCGACTTTATTGGCTAAGTCAACTTTATAAAGTCGACTTAGCCAGTGTGGATGCAGATTAACCCTAAATCAACTTTAAGTCGACTTAAATGGCTCCAGGGATCCCCCACTGCCCTCCCTGCCAGGATGGCTGGCACAGGCAGAGGCTGGCGTGCCCCTCCCCCCCCAGGGCAGGACAGAGCCCTGCCCACCCTGCTCCTATGCCCTGCCAGTGTCCCTGTCCTGCTCAGACCCCATTGTACCCAGGTACAATGGGGCAAATGCTGAGCCCCCTGGCACTTGGCAAGGGGTGCCCCCTTGCCACCATGGACCAGTCCCAGGTCCACCTAGCCCCTACAAGTCGACTTAGGCATCCAGTGTGGACACTCTAAGTGGATTTGGCAAGGTCCCTTTTAAATCGACTTAATTTTTGAGTGTAGACATGCTAAGTCAATTTAAATTAACAAGTGTAGACATAGCCTAAGAGTCTCACCATAGATTCTGCATGCCTTAATGCTTGTAGGAGCTTCTGGTGGGATTATAGAGCACTGGTGCATACAAGATAATAAAATGTACTACTTATATAAGTGAAGTCTACTGAGACTGACCAGAAGGTAGTGATTTTAGACTTTGGTTACACTACCTTTCTGACAATTTTAGTGGAGAATAATCTGCTTTTATGAATTTTCCCTCTGATGAATCTATTAGTACTCTTCTTGGCATATGATAAATCAACTTAATCTGCCAGCAGTAAATAGGAAAAGGCAACTTTGAATTTTGATTTTTAAAATGTAGACAGGATGGATTCCTCCAATTCTATAATATCGTTTGCATGAGGGTCCTCTTTCACTCTGAGTAGGTCGCTGCCTGCCCCCTGATGACAAGGATGGCAGATCTGCCTGGAATGGACCACCTTGCCGCTTATGTGACTCCTTATTATGGTAAGCAGACCTTGCACCTGATTACAATAAGTAGGAGTCAGATACAGCTTTCCATTGCAGTAAGTCAATGTCTTTATATTGCTGAAAGTCATTCAACGCATGAAATGCTATTAATGAACTCCAGAAGGGAAACCTGAGGCATAGAGCCTGCAAGTGAGAAGCCATCCTACCTTTTTTTCCCTTTTGCAGTACCTTTGAGCTCTTTTAGTTTTTCAAATCACGTCTACTATTGAAGGCAAACATTAATGCAATAATCAATGGCTATGTCTACACTTGCTAAAATTACTTCAAATTAACTTAATTCGGACTAGGAAAACTTAGTTCAAACTAAACAAGTGCCACTCATGGCACTTGCTTAGTTTGAATTAGTGATCCCCATTCATTTCAATGGCCAGTTAGTTCGAACTAAGAAATTAGTTTGAATTAACATGGCCACATTGGTTAATTTTCGAATTAGCCCTTTAGTTCGAATACCCTATTCGAACTTATTAGTTTGAATTAAGGAAACCCTTAATTCGAACTAACTAAAGCCTAGTGTAGCCATGGCTTTAGTTAGTTCAAATTAAGGCTCCTTAATTTGAACTAACTTGCCAGTGTAAACATAGCCAATGTGAGAAACATAGCTCTCATTCTTTTTGTTTAATCTGAGAGCTGAATTCATCCAAGGATTATTTATACAGTAGACAGTGTTGATCGTAATGAAACCTCTGCTCTGTGTTATGTTGTGTGGTAAAGCTATAGGTTAAATCAGGATAGATATAGACATGACTGTAGAGAATACAGCATAGAACCAGATCATCCCAGAAAGTGCAGTGGGTGACTGAACCTCAAGAAGGCATATCCACATTCTGTTCCTTCCACAACTGGCTTTATCTTGGGCTAGAGCAGAGAAAGTGAGAGGGTACTTTCTCCCAGCCCCTTTTATAGCATCCTGCTCCCTTTTGTGATAAGCAGCAGTGAGTAAACGCAGTGGACCCCAATCACAAGAAGCACAGTAACCACAAATGTGAATGACCCTGGATTCTCCTCCACCCCTGCCATGGTAAAGCAAGAGCCAGTCACACTGTAGCATATAATTAAGAAGCCCATCCAAACCTAAGGAAGAGCTCTTTGAAGCAAAATGACCTGTTCCTTTCACCACCGGATTACCTCACATAGCTTGTGTCATCCATTTTAGAGCAATCAGTTATAATGAGACACATAGCAACCCCAAGATACAAGATGGTTTGACAGATTTGTGATTCTGAAAGAGCGTACATCTCTAAGTTGAATGACCTCTAAGAACACCCATCTAAAGCCTAGCCTGATTTACTATTTATACCCAAAGATCAAGGGAGAGAAATTTATTGAAAATCAAATAGATACCTTCATCATAATGTATGGAACATTAATATATCACATAAGCAGTTAAGTAAAGTGACAATGTGCTATATTAGCAGGCTGTTTTATTTACTGTGTTCAATTATAAAAATAGATTCATAAACTGTACACAAACCTATAGCTTGTGGAAGATTTCTACAAAATCTACTTTAGCAGGCATATATGTTTTCCTTCCATAAGTCTAATTCTCCATAAAATATATCACTATATATGGTTGCAGTTTTAATATGGCTGCTGCTCCTCTTCCTGTTTCTCATGTCTCAACTATTAGATAAATTAGAACTTTAAACATTAGTCTTGAAAGCTGTCTTTTTTTTAGCCAGTGACAACTATAATCTAGTTAGAAATACTGAAGGACTGCAATGTAAACTTGCAAGTGCAGTTGTAGCTAAACCGATGAGTTGTAAAAACCTCAAAGAAACAGAGGCAAAGTGATGATTTAAACCACAATGGAAAACAAGCTTTGGCTGTGAAGAATTCCTTTCAGAAACCTTGGCAATTTTACATTTCCATTAATTCAGCAACATGTCAGTTTAACACCACGGTAATCTAGTTCTTTCGGTACTTGTAAAAGTAAGGAATAATAGATGTATTATGACCCTGTTGATTTATCCCCATTCAGTTTGTGGAACTGGACCAGCCTGACCAACGCAGACCACCCCCAAAAGCATAAATTGTACAACTTTTTAAACCATGTAAAATAAGACTCTTTTAAATTAAATTCCCTCTCCCCCCCTTCCCCCAGACCCCTCCCAGAAAAGATGAATTTACATCCTAATCGTAGGAGATAATTTCAGCTACACCAAGTTTATGAATCAATAAACAGAAAGTCAAATATTTCCTTACGCCACAAAAATTGTTTGAATGTTAAATTACTTTCTAATGTGTGCAATCCGTAAGTTGACAAACTCTTCAGTTTCATCTGCCATGGACTTCTGAAGCAGTTCTTAGCTGCTTTGTTAATCATTACTTTACAGTTAGAAAAGTATGATAAACATGTGAAATTATCACCTTATGTGACAGGAAAATGGTCTATATCTGGAACAATATCCTGTGTGAAATCACACCTTTATTTTTTCAAGTAGGATCAAGTGTCTAGTATAAACAATAGCCTTTGAACTGTTGCCAAATGATTAACCTGCTGGTCTCTACCCCAAGACTGTTTTTCTTTTACATAAGCCATGAGAGCATAATGGATATAAAAAGAAAAATGGTTATTTAAGTGCCTTTTATTTTGAGATTATCAGACAAAAGGTGCTAGATATGTGCAAAGATGTGGGGGTGCTACCTTAGGAAATGGCATCAGTTTAAAAGCATCAGTTAGAACTTACAGTTGGATAACATGTCATTTACAGAAGGGGCAGGGCCAGTAATGTTGCCACACAGGATAACCACCATGTTAGCTTGTGAAATATTCAGTGGGTCAGTGACTAGTACCCATGGAGACCACTTTGGGCTGAATATGATTTATCCGTATTAGCCCACTTGCAGTGATTTATAAAGATGGATGACATCACTGTGTTTCTATACAGAAAAAAAGAACTAAGGCTATGTCTACACTTGAAAAGTTAGGTCGACTTTATAAAGTCGACTTAATAAGGTCCACTTTAAGTTGACTTAAAGTCAACCTTATTAAGTCGACTTAACAAAAGTCGACTTAACTTTTCAAGTGTAGACGTGGCCCCCTTTCAATCTTATCAAGTCGACTTAAAAAGGTCCACCTAGGCACTACTCCGCATCTCCACTGGCTTAATTCAATTTAATTAAGTCGACTTAAGTGCTAATTCAAATTAAAACTAGGTGTTATTAATTCAAAATAACTTTTCCCTAATTCGACTTGAGGAGCAGCTTAAGTCGAATTAAGGAAAGTCCAGTGTAGACGCTGAGTAAAGTAAGTCGATTTAAGCCTCCTTAAGTCAACTTAATTTGTAAGTGTAGACACAGCCTAAGAGCCCACTACTCTATCATGACACAAGTTCTTTGCATCTCTTTCATCCCATGGGAACATGAAGCAACAAATATAGTATTTTAGCTGCACTGCAGTCCCCTATACTAGCGTTATAGGGTGGCATTTACACCAGTTGGAGCAATATTCTTTCCAGTATGAAAGATATGCAGAGGATCTTGTTCCTTAATATTTTCCTCTATTGCAGGGGTGGCCAAAATTACTAATCCTCAGAGCTGCATCCAACAATTTTCAGAAGTTTGAGAGCCAAACCGAGCGTACCCATTGGGCCTTCAGGATTAAACCTTGGGGTGGTGCTCGGGCTCATAACCTGGCAGAAGCCCCAAGACCCACCACAGGATGGAAGCCCAGAAGCCCAGCAGGTGCCTCCCATGGGACAAAAGCCTCTAGGTCCGTCATCCCACCATGGGGCTGAAGCCTGACAGGTGTGCCCCGTGGTGTTGAAACCCTGAGACCCACCTCCCTGCTGTGCAGAAACCTCTAGCCTTCACTCATTCATTGCATAGCAGAAGCCCCTGAACACCCCACCCCAATCTGGTAAGCAGAGAATGAGAGGGTGTTGGGGGTAGGGCTCCGCAAGTTACACTTTAACTGTAAAAGTCACACGCATCTCCTGGGCCACAGTTTGACCATCTTTGCTCACTAGAGTACAAGTAATTAACATATCCCTGCTACTCTATTACAGTTTTTTTCAAGGCAGTTGGTGTGTTGGAGTTGAGGGTATTGTCTTAAATAGGGTAGCTCAGTTTCAAACTACTTTAAACAGTCTTTCAGGGTTGGAGGATTTTGATTCCCCTTATGAATTACTTAGAGTGCATTGCTGAATGCATTGCCTTAGTTCAAACCTTCATCATTGTGACCTGTGTGAGAAAGAGTATTAAGAACTGAGGTGATGAAAACACTCTTATCTGAATGTTTAGAGAAAAGGCCAGGCACAGACTGAGTCTTAGGTTTCAGAAAGATGGATAGAGGCTTGATTCTATTGGTCAGGGAAAGCAATCCCTCTCTTAGATTTGGACTATTTTGTTCTTTAAAAATTTAAATTTGCCCTCCACCTCACCCCAATCTCCCATCCCTGTCAGTTCAAAAGTAAGTGTCTTTTCCCAACTGTTTAGTTCTATTTTGTTTGTTATTCAGTGTCTGCCTGCAGTACCACCAGTGTCTCCAATATCTGTTTATTTTCCATGTGCTGCCTGCCCACCTGAAGCTTTCCTAGTATGCTCCAGAAGATAGAAACGATCTTTAGGAGTGTTTTAGATCAGAGCCAGTACAGTTAAGCAACAGAAATAGCAAGCAAAAGAAAGCAAGAATCAATGAGACCAAAAAAATAAAAGTTCATGCGTTCCATAGACAACTAAGGAAGTCTGGGGAAGTTTTCAAAGGCAGTTAGAATTCAGACATCTATTAAGAGCATAGCTAGAATAGCAGTTAGGTGTTTAAAAGTCATTATTGCCTTTGAAAATCTTCCTCTGCACTGAGAGGAAATGAGAACGGGACCCTTTCATTATTAAGGCGCTAGATGTGAGAGGACACAAAAACTAAATGCAATATTAAGGCCTGTGCTATTTGGGAGTGTACCAGGAACTGGTGAATACTCATGAGCTGCGTATGCTGTCCTTTAATTCTAGTGGGACCCATTTTTGTTTATAGAGACCTCTTTACATGATCCTTTCAGTAAAAAGGGAGATTGAAGCAAATGTAAGTTACATTTATACCCAGTGAAGGTCCCATTAGGTTGCCAGAGAAGTGTTGAACAGGTCCTTATAGTAAATTAAAATCAGGCTCTTATTTAAAAAAATTACAGAAGAGATATTCAAGGTTGTTGGAAGAAGGAACCAAAACATTCTAGGGTTGTCTTAGATGCTATGGCTCACCATCATATGATTGCTTAATCTCATTAGTAGAGATTAAAGGAGACAGCACTGTTAAAAAAAAGTTTCAGAATCTAATATGTTTCACTACATTTCAGTGGCGCTGCCTGTATTGTGCATAGATTCTGAAATCTTTGGAATGAAAGATACTATACAATGTGCATAGAATATTTATGTATGTGTTCATTTACATAAATCATAAAGTTTGCAATATGGTTGAAGTTGTATCAAAATCCTCTTGAGAAGAGGCATGTTGTCCAATGTGCTGAGAGAATATTTAAAATAACTTCCCATATATTTCTAAAATGTTTATTTAAGCTGTGGTATCTAAGGATTTGTGTGAACCACAGGGTAGTTTTATTTATTTGGTTTTGGTAAATTAAAGATCTTCAGCTAGAATAATTTAGACAGTGATACAACCATGGTCTGGAACCATTTTTAAAAAGTAGCACTAATTTTTCACTCATTGGATTATAGTAATTGAAAATAGCTTTTCAGTTTCTGTCCTTGGAAC
>ML685796.1:2915195-2926691 GCA_007922175.1 Pelusios castaneus
ATATATATATATATATATATTTGAATAGTGGTTGAGCATCAAAAGCATAATCTAGTCCTAAAAGTTTTCAGCTCAGTAGATTCTTAGATGTTAAAGTCAGAAGGGAATATAATGATTACCTAATTAAATTTGTAACATAATTGAGAGCACACACAATAACTATTTATTGTTTGGGGTTATGGACTCCCTGATCTAAAATTTGTAGATTATATCTATTAACCGTTTACAGATTTTTCTAGAGGTTTATTTTTTCAGCTTCTTACAAGACAGGACAACAAATATACACATGCTTTAAAGCCCTAAAACTCATATCAATGTAGTAGCTGTATGAGAGAACCCACTTGGGAAACCAAGGCTGGCAAAGCGGTACCTAATTTTAAAACAAGCTGGGACATAACCCATAGTAATCTGTTCCCACTGTGGAAATGAGAATTGCTTTGTTTTGAAACTTCTCTCTAAATTTCAGTGTTAAAGTTCTTGGCACAGGCTTTATTGGCCTTTCATTTTTACTGTTAAAGTAGCATTTTCAGTAATTGAGACATTATACTTAGCTTTCTAGTGTTAGTCAGAGACCTAGATTCTGAAAAACATGGTCCTATACAATCCTTGGATAAAGCTTTAAAAAAAAAATCATGTAGAAGAAGTAGGGAAAAGTGAGATCGGGTCACTCATTTGTTCATGACAGTTCTTGTTTTTAAAAAATGATCTTAATCCAAAAATAAATCGCTTGAATCCTCATCACATTAGTTCAAGATGGCAAATGTTGTGACACTGTATATTAGCCTCTTTTGTGATCTTGCCAAATATCTTAAATTTCTCCAGGAAATGTGAATATATAACTTTTTGCCAGTACAATTAAAAATGTGTATATTTATTTGTGTCTGCTCTAATTGAAGATGCTCTATTTTTAGTCATGTATAGTCACGTATTGTCATGTATAGAAAGGTAGTGTTTTCATTCTGTCTTCCTTCCAGAAACATCAGATCTCCAGATCTGCATGTTTTCAAGTTTAGTCTGCAGATATTCCTGTAGGAATTGGTTAATATAACTTTAAGTAGCTTGTGATCCCATTAGTGGCCTTCTTTTTCTTTGTTCCTGAAGCCCTCAGACCGGAAAAGCAGGGTAGATATGAATATGACCAAACTTCGCATATCATGTATGGTTAGTAAACAGTTATTTGGACCCCACTGTGCCTGTGTGGTTCTTTCATATTTTGAATGCTGTGCAAGAGATACATACTGAAAGAGAATGCTAGGACACAAAAATAAGTTGAGTACAAATTGAACACTAAGCTATATTACACTATCGGAAGAAGAATTTTGAAAGCAAATTAATAGTAATCTTCAGTTAGCTCTACCATGCATTTCTGCACTTCCAAGGATTTTGATGACCACCTTGTTTGTTGGTTTTTACATGTCACTTTAGCTAAATAAATAAGAGATCAACATTCAGAATATAGCACTCGTGGGAAAGTGATTTTTTTATATTCCCCAGGTGCTTTCGGATCTACAGACTAATCAATGTTGTATGTGATTAATATTCTTCTTGTTGTACAAAAGGGAGCTTTTACTCCGATTACTTTTGAAATTTCTAGGATCAACAAAGTGATCACAGCATGATCCACTAGCTAGGCCATTAGACTGGGAATCAGGAGACCTGTGTTCTATTTGACTCTGCCACTCAGCTGCTACGTGATGTAAAGAAAGTTATTTCATCTCTGTTCCACAGTTTTCCTCATCTATAAAATGGAGATGCCGCCTTCTTTTGTACACCATGTAGATCTGTGGCTAAAAACAGAATAAGATTGAAATATTGCTGTTTATTATTATAAAAGGATGTGGGGATGGACCCAATACTAAAGGAACTAGGCTTATTTAGTCTACAGAAGAGAAGACTGGGGGGGGATTTGATAGCAACCTTCAACTACTTTAAGGGGTGCTCCAAAGAGGAGGGAGGTAGGCTGTTCTCGGTAGTAACAGAGGACAGAACAAGGAGCAATGGTTTCAAAGTTACAGCTGGGGAGGTCGAAGCTGGATATTAGGAAAAGCTTTCTCACTAGGAGGGTGATGAAGCATTGGAATGGGTTGCCTAGGGAGGTGCTGGAATCTCTGTCTATGGAGATATTTAAGGTCCGGTTAGACAAGACCCTGGCTGGGATGATTTAGTGGGAGTGGTCCTGCTTTTAGCAGGGGGTTGGACTAAATGACCTCATGATGTCCCTTCCAGCCCTAAGATTCTATGATTCTAATACAATGGGAACAAATTACCAAAATGGGATTGCAGCAGCTTTTAGCATGCATTTGTACTGCAAAATAGTGGTGTCATGAGATAGCCGAGGTGACTGACACCTACAGTGTTGGGATGATAGGTCTCTCACTTGCTGCAGGCAATGATGAAGTAGAGAGATGCATGGAATTAAATGGCAGGCTGTCATTTAAAAAAAAAAAAATTGTACAAGCGAGGGTCTTTACCCAGCCATCATCCATACTCAGCCAGTCATTGAACAGATTCTAATGCAAAAGTTTGATGTGATGCACCCCTCCATACCCCTATAATGTGATCTGTGTAACTTTCCTGTTCACCTTTGCAATGCATTGTATGATTTAATGCAAAATATGCCATACAAGTTCTTTTTTGAATGCTCATGACATACTCAAGCAGGTCAATTCCTTGCTGGCCAAAGGTGGTTGATTGGCTACATTTACTGGATCTGGAGGGATAACCCTGAGAATTGTAGCTTCAAGCTAATAGGTCCAAATGGGAAGAGGTCTGGGGAAAACAACAGCAGCAACTAATTAAAGGAAGCTATATGTGGCAGCTGTTGAGAGGGTCCTTAGACTGGAATTGGGAGTAGTGAGTGGGCCTTTGTTCTGCCACGGTTTACTGGTGAAGGGGCCTGAACCCTGAGCAGAGGCAATGCTCCTTTAGGGGCCCGAGTCAAGGGCCGTTTTAACGACCCTGGAGATGGGGCTGGATATCCTGGGGAGGACAGTTTGGTGAGCCCTTTGTTACCCTGAGAGGGGTTCATGTTGATTGTGTGACTTGATCTGAGGGCTAAGCCACTAAACGCCCACCTAGAGAGGTCAGCAAACTAAAAGGGGTGCCAAGAGTGAGAAAAGTGGTATCATCACACCCAGCTGTTAGTAGGTGAGTGCTGCCCAAGTACACTTGCCCTTTATGTCTAAATAGCCTGCGCGATTTTTGTGGGCAAAGAAGGAAAACCTGAGTTCTATGCCAGGGTTTTGTAGACATTGTGTGCCTCGATTCTCCTTACTTGTAGAATGTCAATAGTAATTCTTATCTCACTAAATGCTATGAGGCTTAATGAATTAATATTTGTAAAGTGATCTGAGATCTTCAGATGTCAGGCACAATTTAAGTGCAGCATCTTGTCATTATTACAGCTAATTATTCATTATAAAAAAATACAACTTAGACCTTATATACCAAGAATTTGCTTTCACTGGACAACGTTTGGAGATTGCTCTGTTTAATAATAAAGATTTACTTTACTCTTCACTGTCTGTATTTTATGCTCAATCTTTTCTGCATACTACAGGAAATTTGGTGTGACTTTTCAGTGATTTATACTGTTTGCTCTACTCCTCAAGAGGGCAGTTTTATGCATTTTATGACGCTTCTAAACATGATAAACATTTGTATTTGGCTGTCAAAAGATGCTGTATGACAGTGAAACTTGTGGATGACCCATGTTCTAAGGGTGGATGCTGGTTCATCCTTTGACATCTACATGTAGTTTAACACTTATAAGCTAGAGAGAGACCAAACTGGACTCTTATCTGAACCCCCAACATTTTGATGATGAGAATAATATAGACTACATGGTTTGAAACAAACCTGTACAAAATTAAAAACAGCTTTCCTAGCAAAGAATAAATCCTGCCTCCAGACTTCAGTATTCTGGCATATCTATGATCCATCATCGAGGGATGGAAGATGAGAAGAGAGAGAGAGAGAGAGTTTAAATCATTGTTACTTTTAAAACAATCCCCCTTGGAACACTGGGCTTTACCATGGGACAACTTCCTGATGGTTAGCAAGGTGTCCCAAAATAGCAAATGCTTGCTGCTTGCATCTTGATCACACTTTTCTAAGGCAGAAAGACTCACTTGTGTTTGAAAGGATCACTGAGGCTACACCTACACTATGAGCAAGGGGTTTGATTTCCCTGCGTACGTATACATACTTGCGGTACTCTCCTTGAGTTAAGTATCAGGACTGGATTAAGGCAGGGGCTTTAGAGGATGCAGCCCTAGGCCCCAGCTTAAAGGGGAGCCCCATGACCCCACCAAAATATGGACTGCCCAAGCTGCCCACCATTAGCCTTCCTGCCCCACCCCTGGGATGGCTAGTCTGCTTCAGACCAGCCAGACCAGGAGCGAGGCAGGAGAGTCACAGACCCTGGCCTGATGGCCCATCCCTGGCAGCTGGCAAGGCCATGGGCATGGCCCCCTCCCCCCAGAACCACCAGGCTACAGGCCCCCACTCAGCATCAGCCAGGACATGGGCACCCCTTCAGCCCTAAACCTCAGCCCCCAGGCTGGGTGCCACTGTGGTGGGGGGGCAGGACATAAGTGTGGGCAACCCTGGACCCTTGATTTGGCCCTGGTTAGCATGAGAAGAAATAGCCCAATAGCAGCAGAGACCCAAGTGAGGTGTGCCAAGTACAAACCTATCTGAAAGGCTGGGAGTGAGTGCAAGTATGTGGAAGTACCCATGAGGTCAAATGCCTGACTTGTGCATTGACTTCAGTTCTTTTTCAGAAATGCCACTTCTAATGTGGCTGCATCATGAACCTATCCTGGGAAATCCATGCTGATTCCATAAGTGAAGAATTTCTAGTGTTAAAATGACTACAGAAGACTTAAATTTAGCAGTCTGTGTCATCATCATTTGGCCTAAACACCTTCTCACTAGGAAGCTCAGAACTGGGTATGTTTTATCCATTCACCTTTGTGTCTCCGGTTCTTTACCTGGCTTTGAGAGATTATATCATCTCAATTAATGTAAATTGATATTCCTCCATTGCTCTGGCCTTTAGCACATAATGTAAAGGAAGAAAATGGGCTGTAGTCTGGCTATGAACGTTGCACAGACTGAAAATTGGTTTAACTTGAAGCTATTTAATTATGTTGTTGCAGTTGAGCAGTTAAGTTCAATACACAGTCTTCAGAAATAAGGAGCTTGTTTCTCCTGTCATGGACAGCAGATTTACACAAGTGTAACTCCACTGACTCTCTGCAGTTGCAGTGCAAGTCAGAAATCAGACCTTGGAGATCTGGCTTTCCAGTGTCTTGACTCTTGTGTAGTCACAACTGCACAGTGTGGGTATAACTGCTACATTTATATTCTGCTTTGCACAGCTATAAATTATTACACAAGCTATGCAATGGAGAATTAGC
This sequence comes from Pelusios castaneus, assembly GCA_007922175.1. Classification (NCBI taxonomy): domain Eukaryota; kingdom Metazoa; phylum Chordata; order Testudines; family Pelomedusidae; genus Pelusios; species Pelusios castaneus. The sequence goes on from ML685796.1 coordinate 2,920,619, forward strand.
ACCTAGGAGCTCTCTCCCTAATTACACTCGGCACAGCTGAGTGGGAGGAGTCAAGGTAACTTTATACAATGCCTCCCTCTTCAGTCCTGAGGCCATCTGGAAACCAGTTCAGTGCTGGGATTTCTTTAAGTTGTCTGGTTATAACAGCTTCCAGAGGGATGTTATGCCAACTGAGGACCACTGAAATGCAACAGAACTCAACCAGGCCCCTGGCCAACACTCTCCCATGCCCCCCCATCCCCCCAACCCCTTTAGTAATAGGCCAAGAGGGGATGCCTATAGGGCCAGTCCTATGCCACTTGAGTATTCCCCTACACCACTGAAATATTCCACAAAGAGAGAAGCTGGCTTTACAGACATGCTGCAGCACCCGTTCAGAACAACAAAGGTGCACCAGGGCTAAATATTTGTCTGCCAAGATGCCTAACTCAGCCAATTTTCAACACTGTTGCCCTAATATTTAGATATGCCTGGAGCTGCAGCTGGGATTCTGCTAGGACCTTTAAATCAGAACTTTAAAAAATTAGGCTTCCCTTTTATGCTGCTGCTTTACTTCACCCAGCTTTGCTGGTCATAGTATGCCACAACCTCAGCCTTACTTCGAATCAGATATAGATTTTGCCTGAAATTCTATGGCTACTGAGCAGTTTACATCAGCAATGTTACACAAGAAGATCAGTTATTTCAAAAGCTTTTACATGGGAATTTGGGGAGGGGCGTGTCTGTCAGATTTCAGTGAATATGTTTGGAGCATGCAGTATAGGGAGTTAACTGTCTGATGCCCATTTATATTAAGGAGTCATAAGGCTAAATGTCTGTGAGTCATTCTAACACTTGCCAACAAATGTCTGGCAAAGTTTTAAATATAATGCTTGGGTTCAGGGGTGGGGGGAGTAGCTTAATCTCACGGGGTAGCTTCTCTGAAGATGAAGATGGTGATGTTTCCTTATACCAGCTGAGGATCTGTAAAGCAAAACAATAGATCTTTGTTTTAAAACTTGAGGTAAAATGATTGGCCATGTACCCAAGAGAATTCCATAAAAAGTAACAACACGAAAAGACAACTTCAGTTAAATTTTGAAAGCATCTGAGAATATGGTCAGCAAAATCTAAAACATATTGGTTTAATAGAAGAGCCATGCTGGCAGTTATATAACTGAAGTGTTACTCCCCCTCCAAAAATTAAGATAGGGTTATAAATGTCCATTTGGTTCTAGTTTGCAAGAAGGTGCTTTTTGGAGACCCACAATTAAACTACTGTACATCTGAAGGGGCTAACTTAAAATGTAACCCGGAATTTCAAAATCTTTTGATCCTGCAATCTGTTTATGAACACCTGCAGTTTATATTGCATCCACATTCATTAGAAACAATCTGTTAACACTGTAAAATTGGTATAGTGTATTCCCATACTATGTCACACTGTGGCAGTGCCTTTGATCTCAGCCCCTGGGAAATGTTTTTTTTCATGTGGGCAGCAGCAGCTGTAAATACAATGTTAATATATTGGGGTATCAAATCTCCCTTTTATTTTGCTGGCTAAAGTCGGAGGGTTTATGCTGTACTACATTTACCATATAACATGCTTTCAAGTTTCTGAAGTTTCAAGATAACCTAGTAAATGGACTGTCTTAGATACTTTTATAGGGCTGTTACATGAGAGGAAAAGAGACCTTTCTGTTCTCTTTAATTCTGGGAAAATGTAACCTGGTGATAAATCATAATTGTCACATCTTTATGTTTTGATCTTTGCCTCAGATGACTCACAGTCAAGCTTTTACTCTCTAACTCAACTGGAAACAACCTTTTGGCTAAATTTTCAGCTACAATAATTTTGGGATGATGCTTGGACGTAATCAGATTTATGATTCCCATTCTCTGGGATGTTAATGAAGAAATGGGATTTTTTCCTTAACTAAACTCTAGAATGATTCCTGTCAGTGCTTCTGTTTGTCTTCTTGGAGCACTGAAATTCTGGGTCATATTTACTTTCTCCCATACAAAGTACTATAAAACTCTGCCAGCTTTCCTGGATCACTGCCTGCTATGTCACTGTGGACACTATTAGTATCCCCCTGTCACCAAATCAATAGCATATAGATTAGATAACATTCTCAGGGAAACAGTATAAAGGATAACCTGCACTAGGTACTCTATCTGGTAAATGTAAACATCCATTCAGAGCTCTACAGTAATACTATCCTAATTCCTATTAGTCTACTCTAGGGTAATTTTGCAATAGCTTCTTGACTATTCAACATATAAAGTTTTAAAACAGGAAAGATTATAAAGACAGGCCTTCCTTTTACCTTCTCTATTCTAAGCTAGTGCATGGTTAGTGTATATACATACATACCTAAAAAATGCCAAGTTAAAACTGCAGTCTCAAATAAGTGATATAATCTTAACTCTGCTCCCATCATCTCTTTTTTGCATGGAGAATATGAGAAATGTGCACCAAAGAGCCCTAGTTTTATTATTTATCCATGTTTGTCTCTGACATCAAGTGGTTTTCTCTTCTCTCACACTTTTGCTTTTTCCATAAAAGTGCTACAATGTCTGACAGGATACAAGGACCCACCGTTCTCATCTACGCCGACTACAAAGACTAGTCAGAGACCTTCAGCTGTCAGCCACCACCATTGCCCTCCTCCTTCCCTATACCTTGCAATAGTCCATGTACTACATCACTTATCGCATTAGTTCTCCTCAATTCTCTGCCAAGAAGAGAAGGAAGAGATTTCTCTACCCAGAACTTTCCTTGAGTCTGGCTTCTAGCCTGCCTTTCAACCACTGCATTTCTATCTTATGCTGCCTTCTAACCTCTGTTAATGGGCTAATTAGAATTTAGAGTTTCCCAGCTCAATCTAATCTCCACTAATAATGTAGTTAGGTGTTGGGGGGGAGGGGAATTGGTGTTTGTGACCAGGTGCAAATTTGTCTAGCATTCCATATTTTTTATTTTGAATCTGTAACCCTCACTCCTGTCCCTGTTTTTTGTTCCCTGTAATTATTTGAAAGCCAGCGCTGGGTAGTTCATCCTGTTAGGCTGTGGGAGGGGCTTCTGCCCACCTACTTCCCAGAACTCAATAGGTGTTTGGTTCCAAATACTCCATCATATGATGCATATATGAGGTTTATATATGCATTTGGAATTCTGTGCTTTAGAACAAGCTGCATCCGGTTCTCGGTAATCAACATGTGGGAGTGGAAGGATTGAAATGTAAAAGGTGGACTGGGTGGAGCATCAGAGCTGAAGAAGGATTCCAAAGCAAACTCTGAAACAGATTAAACACTTCAGAAGGATAAGAATTTCACAGTTATGTTTCAAAATGAAAAATCTACAAAAAAGAAGGGAAGGAGAGTGAAAGATGGGCCTCTGATTAAAGATACTAAATCTAAATGAGAGGAGTCCTGGGGGGGAAAGGGGAGATTAAAATCCTTTATACTGATGGGCATTTTGCCATTGACTAAAGTGAGAAAAGGATCAGTCCCAACACTTGGAAAACTATTCAAGACACTTAAAAACTAGAACAATAAAGTGATTCTCCATGATCAATCAAAGCAACGGCATATCTGTATCATTTGCAGCCTAAGAAAATGTCTATCTGATTTTTGGTCCTTAAATCTGCCAGTATATATGTGATGTTTGGCTGTTTATATACAGCGCCTTTTAACCAAGGATAAAGCAGTTTCTAGATCTATGTAATGGTTCTCCTGTAACTCTGAACTTCTGACATGAACACAAATCAGACATCAAGAATAGTAACATTCAAAAACCAATAGAGGAACACTTCAACCTCCCTGCACATCCTGTGAAAGACATGACAGTTATAGTGATTCAACAGAAACACTTTAAAACAAGACACCAATGTGAAATTGCAGACTTGGACTTCATATGCAAATTTGATACCATTATATTAGGTCTGAATGGAGATTTGGGCTGACTCACTCATTACCAAAGGTAATTTTCCCCTCTTTTAACCTTCTCACTTTATCTGTTGTTTCACACTGTTTGAATCAAAACAACTTGTTTGGTTTGCTGAAAAAGGATGAACAGACCTTGTGACATTTCCTTCTCTCCACTTATTTATTCACCTGACATGCTACAGCTTCCCTTTCATGAACCTGATGATGTGGGATTACACACATGAAAACTCATGCAATAAATGAATTTATTATTTTTAAAAGTGCCACAGAAGTCCTTGTGCATTTTGCTGAACTAAACTAAATGGCTACCCCTCTAGATCCAGTACATACAGGTGCACCCCGAGACCAACATTCACTTGTTAGCTAAGCAGAAGGCTCAATAATTTTGGTTTATTTCCTTGTAGATGCTTTACTAGCAAGATGAGGGCATATCGGGCATGGGGACGGGAAGGCTATGACTTATCAGTTGCTATTTACTATTTTGGTTTCTCTTTGTACTTCACAGACCTTCTGGCTGTTCACACCTTCTTCACATCTTCTGTCCCTGTTCACACATTGTTACCTTCAGCTGTTGTGAATGGGCCTCATCTTCCCTAACTGAATTTACTTTGTTAGCACTTGCCCTCCCCATTATAATATTTCTCATTCTTACATGTGTATATACACCTCCTAACTGTAGTTTCCGCTTCATGCATCTGATGAAAACGTATGCTCAAAGAAATTTGTTAGTCTTTAAAGTGCCATAGGACTCTCGTCGTTATTGTTACTATGACTACAATAAAGAATTACCAGTAGAGAGATCTTTCTTTTTAACTGTATTAAAGAAATACAAATTATTAACTAATTAATATGCTTATGTCTTTCAAGGCCACATAATGCAAGGGGCCAGGGGTGTGTTTTGGTGGTTTATAATCTACTTGTCTTTTGATAAATTTAGAGCATGGTTTTGTGACCAACTGCCAGTTCTAATTCTGAAGACTTTGCTCTTCCTGTTCGAATACATGCATATTTTTGAAGTCCAGACTTTTTTTTTAAAAAAAACAAGAAAAACAAAAAACATCTTTCTAGTGTAAGCTTTTTGTTTTACGCACTCATTAAATGGCATGTTTCTTTTAACATATGACTGTTTACATATCACCTCTGCATCTTTGGCCATTCAAAGGAGCATGCAGTTCTCAGCATTCCTCAGACTAGTCCAGCTCCTAAACTGAAACGTGTCCTTCTTAGGTCACTTTTAACTGCATATTTGTATCTAATACTAACAACTTTTGAAAATATCTGAGGAAAACAAACACAGCTGCAGCCCTGCTTGTCTTTGAGTAGGTTTTGAAAATATACTTGCATGACATTTCTCTTTTGAAAGGCTGTATTCTTGCCTCATTTTAACATTGTGTACTATACTGAAACCCCAGCTAGAGTACCTCTAAGGTTTGTTTTCTAATCCTTTAATCATTACCATTGCTCTTCTCTGAACCCATTCCAATTTTTCACCATCTTTGATTTGTGGACACCACAAATATATATATTATTCCAGCAGCAGAAACCCCAGTGCCAAACACAGAGGTCAAATAACTTCTCAAGATTGTTGTTTCTTGCATCCAAGAATCACATGAGACCTTTTGGCCACAGGATTGAACTGGGAGCTCATGGTTAGCTGATTATTCACTGTGACTCCCAAATCTCTTTCAGACTTTCTACGGTGCAGTTTAGAGTCCCCGCCCCCCGCCTTGTAAGTATGTCCTGCATTCACCCATATTAACATAGTTTGCTTGTGCTAAGCTTACAAAGTGACCCATATTGCTCTCAATGACCTATCTTCATTACCTACCATTTCCCCACTTGGTGTTCTCTGCAAACTTTCAATGATTTTATGCTCTGCCAGGTCACTGATATTCTTTCCATCATAAATGACAATCTGAACATCCTTTTCCACTCAAAACGACACCACTTCTCCACAAAAACCCACCCCATGCAGATTTCTGACCCTATAAATGAAGTAGTGCCAGAGACCTGGAAGCCCACTAGGGACTTGTCTATTACCACTGATTTTATGTGGATAGTGCTCATTTACTACCCAATGGTGTCAAGATAAACCTGTGAGGGGGCCGGATCCGATGATAAACAGCCACATGACAAAGAATCT
>ML685796.1:2936691-2996445 GCA_007922175.1 Pelusios castaneus
ACATCAATAGGAGTTCCGGTACCTTTTTTTTTAGAAAAAAAGCACTGCACATAACATACAATGCAGCAAGTTTTTAAGAAGTAATTAGTGGGCAAGATTCTTGTAATTTCATACTACATTTGGTTTTCAGCGGCTTTATGACTTATACAAGGATTGGAAATTTCTAGATGCCAGTAGAATTGTCAGCACTTCCATTATAAAATCTCACGGGTTTATAATTTGGTTATAAAGACTGCTGTGTCCTTCTGTCTTTCTGAAAATGCCCAGATACCATTTGTCTCAGTAACTAGCATATGTTGCAATGATGTTAATAGATTACAGAAATTAAGTGAATGGAGGTTCTGATTTAGAAAGATCCAGGAGGGAAAATAAACTCTTTTTACTGTAATGTGTTTGAATTTAAAACATCTATTTTTCTTTATACTTTAAATCACATTGTTTAGACAAATATGGGGGGCAAATAGGTTTCTCTTTCAAAAACAGTACCTGTTATAATTGCATTTCCAGTCAAATGTGAAAATGCAGTCTTTTAAAATGGGTAAAAGGTGCACAAAAAAATCAATAAACCACCCAACTCAAAATATGGTCCCATATAAATCAGCAGATTACATGACATGGCTACACATTTTATTCTAGACTAGTTTTTTTTTTTTCCCCCCTAGGCATTTTATTCAACCTGAGAACAACCGACCTAATGTCACACAGGAACAAAATGATGGTCAAGCTTTTGACCTGTTGAATTTACTTCAGAAATCTGTACTCTTAAAGCAGAGAAGAAACCAGGTGTTGCAAGAATTCTATAGATCATAGTGATTAGCTTGGGGATGGAGTGGGGTGCAGTATGTCTGCCTTCACTTGTAACAACTACAAAACATGTCAGCATAGGAAGGCATTGTGTGTGTGTGTGGGGATTACTTACCAAGTAACTAGCACTGTTTTCTATTTGTGATTTTTTTTGCGTCTCATGACACTTGCCAGCATGAGTGACAACTATATAATATTTTAAAATCTGATATATAGTTGTGTATATATACAAACACTGTGTAAATATTTAATTCAGTGGGGTATCAAAGGTGTTGATATGGCATGGGATCAGAATTACACCCTGACGGTTTTTAGTTACATTAGTATAAATCTGCAGTATCTTCAAAGTCAGGTTGTACTTGAAGTCAGTGGAGTTTCTCTAGGCAACTGTATAAATATGAAAAACAGACTGTTATCCGCTGTTTGAATGCCATTAACTTAGGCTATGTCTACACTTGGTAATTTAGGTCAACTTTAGCTAAGTTGACTTAACAAAGTCGACTTTAAGTTAAGTCGACTTAGCATGTCCACACTATAAAATTAAGGCGACTTAGGGGGGAACTTACAAAGTCGACCTAGAGCATCCACACTGGATGCCTAGGTCGACTTCTAGGGGCTAGGTGGACCTGGGAGAGGTCCATGATGGCAGGGGGGGCACCCCTTGCCAATTGCCAGAGGGCTCAGCCTTTGCCCCATTGTACCTGGGTATAATGGGGCAAAGGGGGACAGGGACCCTGGCAGGGCATGGGGCAGGGTTCTGCCCTGCCCTGTGGGGGGGCATGCCAGGCTCCCCCTGTGTCCCCCCCCAGCAGAGGGCAGTGGGGGAGTCCTGGAGAGCCCTAAGTCGACTCTAAGTCAATTTAGGGCTACTCCAGGTCTACACTGGCTTAAGTCGACTTTAGAAAGTCGACTTAAGCCTAAAGTCGACTTTAAAGGAGGTTTAATAAAGTCGACTTAATTTTCCTTAAGTCAACTTAAGGAAAATGTAGTGTATATGCAGAATAAGCTTAAATCGACTTAATTTACAAGTGTAGACACACCCAGGTCTGGCTTCACTTTGAGCTGAGGATCTAAATTCTAGTTCAGGAAGACATAGCCAAGCCAGCGCTGATAAAGCTAGTGTGACAAGCACAGTGTAGTCCCAGCTGCATAAGGAGCTAGCCACCCTAAGTATTTGCATTGTTCTTGGGAGGGATATGTACTCAAGTCAGCTAGCCTATCCCATCCCCATCCCCATGGCCCCCCTCTATCTTTAGCATGGTAGCTCCATCAAAGCAGTGTGGGTAGTCTCCTTGAGCTGAAATTTACACTTTCAGATCAAAGGTAAACATACCCTTATACTTCATTAAATTTCCTTTTGCTTGATGCCCACCTACTGATACATAGTTCACCTTTGCATTTGAGGTTGGTTACTTGCTGTAGGATCAGAAAGAGGGCTATTTGAGCAATGAAAAGGAAGTAAGAAGGTTTAACTGATAATGTGGGTATTTTCTTTCACCTGTGAAAGAAGTAAGAATAAAGCAAAATATTACTTCACCCAATTTGTCTCTCTAGTAGCCTAGGACTGCTAAAACTACACTGTATTTAATAAAAAAAAGCAAAACCTCCATAAGTCAATGCAATCTGATGGCACAACCATGTCATAGCACCCCACTATGATGTCATTTCAAATGAAAGTGAACAAGAGAACTCAGTAAGGAAGACAGGGTCAATGAAGAAAGCTAAAGTTCACTACTGTAGTCCATTTCAATCTTACCTGCAAGTTTGGCTGATGACGGTTTTATAGCCTAGTCCTTCTGGCCACCTGGGTAGGCATAGGTCTTTCAAGTTGTTTCAAGATGGAGATCCCAGCAGCAAAAAACCTCAAACTCTTCCAAGTGTGACTATTTCCCTCTTCAAAGCTCTCATCCTCACCCCCTGCTCAGCCCCTCCTTAGCCAGGGAGCCTAATTTGCATCATCTTTGTTATGCACGTCTTCATTGTATACTTGAGGAAAGACAGCTCTGCTTGTGTGGCCCCAACTGAGCTATGTGAAATACATGGGGACATGTTTCACATAGGTACACTGGTATGGTGCTGCAGGAACATCTTACCATAACAATAGTGGAGGCCCCCTATGGCTTCTTTTATCTGAGCTTGCTGTGCTTAGAGTGGCTGCTTCCACAACACCTCTCTAGGCAGGGTTGGAGCAGGGCTAGGAAGACTGTGCCTTCTTCGGGCAGGGCATGGTAGGACCACATGATCTCCAGAAGGGGCCATTGAAAGGCCAAGTAAACCCCGTCATAATCAGTTTAATAGTCAAAAGAAGAAATGTGAACCTAAAGAATGAAACATGTTTAAATATGAAATGCCAATGCATTTCTTTTGATTGTCAAAGAAGGAAAAAGTACTGTAACAAATTCCCGGTGTAACAAATAATATATGCTATTTGTTTGTTCACTTTAAGTAGCAAGACAAATGTGACCTGAAGAGTCAGGAATCTTATTTTCCATGATGATACAGGAACATTCAAAGTGCCATACTATCTTAAATCTTCGGTCTAGCCTAATCCAAGTAGTAGTCAGTAAGTGATGCAGCGGAGGTAGAAAAACTCATTTCCACCTTTGTGTGTCCCAACATATACACCATAATGCACCTAGCTATTTGTGCAATACTCTATAAGGGGATAAGAGGAGAAATCTTTGATATTCCCACAGTGATTACTTTACACTGTGAAGCATGAAGTTTAAATATCCTAATCCAGCCCTGTACTTTCTCTATAGGCTAGTGAGCATTAACGAAGCCATTGAAACATCTCTCAGTGATGATAAGGAAACCTTAACAAATTCTCCTAACAAAAGATTGGACATTTTTCCCTGACAAACATTACATCAAACCCCACTAAATCTGAATTACAGGGCACGTATTGGCCTAGGATTCTAGATGTACCTTTTCCTGTTTTACACTAAGGGGAATGATTCAGAGTGACTATACACTTGGGCAACGACTAGAACTGGGGCAAATCTACAACATAGAGAAGGTTTAAATTAAAGCACTATTCTGATTGCTTTCAAGCTTATAAATTTGGCTGGCACTCAGCCACAAGGAGCGGGAATTGTAAAAGTAGAGGCCATAAGTAAAATCCTGACTTCATTCACATTACAGGCAAAGCCCCCATTGACATCAGTGGAATCAATATTGCCCCTTATCTCTGGAAATCAGAAGTGTGGTGTGGAAGTTCATGTCTCTTTATTTTTTTTTTCTGGGAGGGGGAGAGGTTTCAGAAATGCTTACTAATGTTTCATGCACAGATCTTTGCGTATTTACATTTATGTTTATTGGGTATCACTCCAGAAAAATTCAAGCTTCCCACAATCAAAAGACATTTCCACCACAATTATTTGCACTGAGCATGGAAATGCATTTCTAGAGTAAGCAAAGACTAAAAGGTAGACAACAGAATCAAATAGTTCCATATTCCTGAAAATCTTAGCACTTAAAGTAAGAACATACAATTGCATACAATGATTTTCTAGGGTTATGCTGTTCTTTGTTTTGGTTGGTCCTATTTTTAAATGGTTACTAGTGATGGGTTTCCACTACTTCTCTAGAGAAATGATTCCATGGTCTAACAGCTCTCATGTTTAAGGATTTTATTTGCAGCTCAATGCGAATGTTTTATTTCTTAATTTCATCCTGGTGGAACAGAAATTTACCATCTAAGACAGACAGTATGCCTCAGTTTGCCAAACAGTGTGAATTCACAGCCTTCAATGAAAAAGAATATCTGAGCAATACAAGTTTAAAGCTCAAAAATGGTAGTCTTTAACATACAGTACAGTATTGTCCAAAAGAAAATGAAAATTTACAAAAATAATGAAAGCTACACTCCCTAAAATGAACATTCTCCCCATGTAACACGTTTGTCTGGGCACTTATGAAACATGTAATTAGTAACTCCATCACTCAGTTTTAATGTCGAAGCCTGTCTATTTGCATGACAAGCTATAGTTAATTTTCACACTACATAATACAATAAGTCTGATTCTGATCTCCCTATGGTTATGGGCAGGGCTGTCCTTGGGGGGTGAATGAGGCGATCGCCCCAGGCCCTGCTGTTCCGCTCTCAACGGGGCAGTGCGGGGCCCATCCCCCACCAGCCGCGCTTTGCTCTTCTTCCTGCTGCCTTTGGCAGCGAGCTGAAGGCAGTGGGGCCAGCTGGGAGCACTATGCCTGGCCCCTGGGCCAGCTCTCCCCACCCCCAGGGCGGAGCAGGCATGCCCAGGGGTGGGGCAGATAGGTGGGGCCTGGCCTCTCTGGGCTGGCCTGCTGCAGCCTGCACATGGCCACATGCAGTCGGGGATCCGACGGGCTAGTAGTCTTCACTGACATCAGCAAATTCACTGCCATCAGTTTGAACTTCCTGATCAGCTGCCTGGGTTTAAGTTTGTTCCCTGAACACCGCACTGGCAAGTGGGAAGCTGAGAAAGGGAAAAATTTGTATTATTTATTTTTCAAAACTTTTGTCAAAATGAGAAACAATGTGTGTGTTGGAAATATTTCTCTGTTTTAATAAAATAATTTGTGAACAATAGTCTAGGTAATTAGGTTGCATTTTGTTAATGATTTGAAAAGATATAAACAAAGTACAAAAACAATCCCCATGTGCTGTGAAAAGCAATATCATAGTGGGGAGATGTCAGTTTTTATAAATAATTTCTTATAAGTAAACGTGTATCAAGAAACAATTTTTATCATGGGATTCATATACTTTTTCTTTCTTCTTCTTACAATAGGTGGTGGGAAAACAACACCAGCAAATTTTCATAATTTTAATTTTTTGTTTGTGGGAAAATCACCTTTTCTTCAATTTTTGTAACTAGCACCAATTCCTCTTGACTGAAACAGCATTGATGTTCCCTCAAATAATTTAAATCAGAAGATAGCTCATTTGCTATAATGATGATGATATATATGGAAGCAGGCTCCTTCCAATCATATATTCCTTTCTAACTGCTTGGGCCTTACTATTCCTATTTCTACTTTTTGGTTGTTCTTTCGTAGGAACCTTTTCTTAGTGTGCCTTTCTGAGGATTGGCCCTTTAAATTGTATAGACACAGGCAGCTGTAGTTCTAAAGTGGCCATTTTACAATTAGCTGCTTCTTGTATCTCCCTCTTAACCCACTGATAGCCTTTGTAACAGCTGCTAGGTGTTCCCTCAGGCTCTGACCCAATCCGAATCATGTGCGCAACCTTCACTAGGACTCTGTGAAAACCCAAGGTCTGCTTACACAGATCTAGTTGCAAAACTGGAGTCTTTAGTTTCTCTTTTTTTGAGGATATGGCACATTTTCGTCATTTACAAAAGTAAACAGCTGATCCACATTCTCCAGCAACACAAAGAAAAGTAAGAATTATACACTTGAGTTTAAACGGATAGAAAATTATATGAATGAAAAATTTGGGATATATTACTGTGTGTGTGTCTATCTTTGAAAGCAAAGTTTAACATCATTTCACATTCTAGAGCAGTCTGTATTTTTGACACTAAAACATCGTAAGTATTTCTGTTAGATGGACTAATAAACAACAAGGCTGAGATCTAGATCTGAACTTGCCAAAGGCTCAGCAGATGATTACAGTCAGGGTTTTGGTTTGATCTCATCTCTAGCAGAAAATTCTTGTATGAAGTTTAGGAAGACTATTACAGGGCTGAGTTCTGGAAATGTACTGAAAGCATGCTTGTGGCAAAACTTTGAGCTGCCAGCAGAGAGGTAATATGCCAAGATACAGAAGGTTAGTGCATTGAGCTATTTGCTTCCTCCCTTAGTTTCCTTGGCTATGTCTAAACTGCCAAGTTAGTTCGAAGTAAGGAGGCTTAGTTTGAACTAACTAAAGCCATGGCTACACTAGGCTTTAGTTAGTTCGAATTAAGGGCTTCCTTAATTCGAACTGATAAGTTTGAATAGGGTATTCAAACTAAGGGGTTAATTCGAACTAACTAACCCATTTCTTAGTTCGAATTAACCAGTCATTGAAATGAATGGGGATCGCTAATTCGAACTAAGCAAGTGCTTGCTTAGTTCAAACTAACATTCCAGTGTGGCCATGCTAGTTCGAATTAAGCTAATTCGAACTAACTAAAATTAATTCGAATTAGTTAGTTTGAACTAACTAATTCCAACTAATTTTAGTAAGTGTAGACATAGCCCTTGAGTTTAATGAAACATGCATGAATTAATGAGATAAAGTACTGAACTGAATTACTCTGGGCCTTGGTAGTGGGATACAGAGCTGTTCCTCTTGTGTCATTCTAAAACACTCCAAACTGGCAGTGACTAAGGCTATGTACACACTACAAACTTGTCCCGCAATAAAAACTATTGCGGGACAAGGCAAGCGCTATATTTACAGTGCTTTGGTGTGCACACATCTGCTCTTTAAATCGCAAAGGAGCGTTCACCGGGTGAACGCTCCTTTGCAACACAAGAGCAGTGCATGGTGGGCACCTGTCCCACCATGCACTGCCCACAGCCAGCCCCCTAGCTCAGCCCCGGGGTTGAGCTAGGGGGGTGGCCTGAACTGGCTGCCCTAGCCGTCCAGCCGGCCAATCCCCCAGCCGCCGAACCTGGCCATTTTAATATGTCAATTTCACTGAGCAGTGAAATTGACATATTTGACAGCTCCAATGTCCCAGAGTGGCCCGGTTTGGCACTCTGGGACATTTCCGGAGGCTCTCAACGGCGCAACAAGCGTCCACACAGGCTGTACCACGGAACAACTGTTCCGTGGTAAGCCTTACCACCCTCATTTGGGGTGGTTTACATGTTGCGCGGCAAGAGGCTGTTGCTGTGCAACAAGAAGCTTTCATGTGTGGACGCTTTGATAGTTATTGCACGGTAAGGAGCCTTACCGCGCGATAACTCTGTAGTGTGTACAAGGCCTAAGAATGTAATCCACACAGCAGTTTAGCTACCAAGAGAGTTAAGCACCTAAATCCCCATGAATAGCATCCACAGAACTCCCACTTGACTGCTGCTTGGTCTGTCGGTGCTTAAATTCACTCAGCTCCTAACTTTACACCTTCAAAGTTCCCCACACACCTAAGTGTGAACCTTGGGCATGCCCTGTGCTACCCCACTCTAGGCATCTGGACACTTGTCTCCTGCCTAAGCCATGGAACAGTTCTCAAACAAGGGAAATATATGTATTCAGCAGCCTGCATGACATGTGAGGCCCAATCCAGTAGGTGATCTCTGAGCATATCTATTGCATTGGTCCTATTAAAAATTGGCCACTGGTGGTGCCTGCTTTATAACTTTTAGCCCAGTGGCCAGAGAACTTTCTGGGACTTAGGGTACCCACATAAAATTCCCCCTCTTCCAGAGGGGAAATGGTTTGAACAACCCTTCTTCCTCTTCTCAGGAGGGCATCATCACTCATTGGCTATGAACTGTTCTGATATGGATTCCCTCAGTCTCCTGTTGAAGTTGTTCAACTACGGATAATTAATAAAAGACTGATTGGAGCCAGGGACTGGCACCTGGGTCTCCTGGCTGGGTGTCCTACCCTCTGAGCGTGTTGTGTGCCTGACTTTTAGCTTCCTTGAAAAGCATAGGAACAACACTGTGATCCAAAAAGCTTTAGTTAGGTGCCTAGCTATCAAAGGGGAGGGATAGGTGCCTTAGATTGTGATCTGCTGAGCCACATTCTAGGTGGGAGCTGCCTAAGCTAGGCAATGGGAGATGCCAACCGGAAAGGTGTGTGCAAAGCCCATCCTGTCTCAAGGAGGTAGATGCTTAAGTCCAGGCTGCCGGGAGATGACTAGCTCTTCAAGAGATCTATGAACTGGGGTAAGATGCCAGGAAGGAGGAAGTTACACGTAGGGTCTGAAATAGCCGGAGGCAGGAGGAGGACTTGTCTTATAACCTTTAGAGCAGTGAATAGGGAACTAACTCAGCATGTGGGAAGTCTCCCGTTCTCCTAAAGAGGAGAAGGGATTGAACAGGGATTCTCCTCCTCTCAGGTGAATACCCTGGGGTCTAGAGAGACAAGGGGGAGAGGAGGATCAGGTAATATCTTTGACTAGACCAACTTTGTTGGTGAGAGGGAGAGAGCTCTGTGTGTAAACTGAAAAGTGAGTCTCTCTCGCTAACAGAAACTGGTTCCAAACAAAGATCTTATCTCATTAACATCCTGGAACTGATATAGCTACAAAAACACGAGGCTCTCAAGCCATTCTAACTCTCTTTCTGGCCCAATTAATATTTATAATTCAATTATTTAATTTAAGTGAAACTTCAATAGGACAGATTGACTATCCCCTATCTTAATAGTTAAAGAGAGGTGGCTGATCCTTATTCAAATCCCTTCTTCCCTCTCAGGAGGAGGGGAAACTTGAACCAGTATTTGCCCACATAATGGCTGAGTACCCCATCCACTAGCCTAAAAGCTATCAAGGGGGCTGTGTTGTGTGATGTGGCTGATGGTCCTGATCTGGTAGGTGACCTCTGAGCACACCTACCAGATCAGGACCCTGCATGCAATTTTAGGTGGCACAACACCTATTTTTCTGGGTGTCTGAATCACTCTGGGGTTCAGGCAGGAGACAGATGCTCAGATGCCTAGCATGAGGCAGTAGTGGGTGTGCTCAAGCAGGAGATAGGCCACTGGGCACTGAGCATGAGGCAGCAGCATGCCTGTTCCAAGGAAACAGCTTAGGCACTGGGTGAGTTTAGGTGCCTACAGAGATAGGTGGCAGCTGGGCTAGAGTTTTGTGGATCATAATGATACATAAAAACAGAACTAATATTCCTAAGTACACTTGCGTATTGTGTCCTTTGCAATCACAGTGTGTTTCCCACTAGACCTGTGTCAACGATACAAAAAAAATCTTAATAACTGACGTTGACAGTAGTCTCAGCCACGCTGAAGGACTGAATGAGAATGGAAACTAAATTACAACCCCCACAGATAGGCTATGTCTACACTTGTGAATTTAAGTCGACTTAGTTATGTTGACTTAGTGTGTCCACACTTAAAAATAAAGTCGACTTAAAGGAGAGCTGGATGCTCTAGGTCAACTTTATGGGGCTAGGGGGACCTAGGGCAGGTCCATGGGGGCAGGGAGGACACCCCTTGCCCAATGCCAGGGGGCTCAGCCTTTGCCCCATTGTACCTAGGTACAATGGGGCAAAGGGGGTCAGGGAACCTGGCAGGGCATAGGGGCAGGGTGGAAAGGGCTCTGCCCTGCCAGGTGGGGGGGCATGCCAGGCTACCCCTGCCCCCCCCCGGCAGGGAGGGCATTGGTGTAGCCCTGGGGTAGCCCTAAGTCGACTTAGGGCTACCCCACGGCTACACTGGCTTAAGTCGACTCTAGGGAGTTGACTTAAGCCTTAGGTCTACTAGGAAGGCAGTTTTATAAAGTCGACTTAATTTTCATTAAGTCAACTTTATTTTCCTTAAATCGACTTAAGCAAGCTGCTTAAGTCGACTTAAGGAAACTGTAGTGTAGACGCAGGGTAAATTAAGTCGACTTAAGCAAGCTTAAGTCGACTTAATTTACCAGTGTAGACGCAGCCATAGTTTCTTGAGGGCAGTGATGAGGCACAGAGGTGAGGATAGCTGAAGTTCCTGCAAATGTTTATACAAGTACTTGGCTTTGCTACTGAGTGTAGTCCTATTGAAATCGGGGGGGGCCGCTCATGGTAGGAATTAGTTAAGTACCATATTTGAATAGGTATTCAGGATTAGGGTCTTGGCTTGTATGGTTCTCCCAAGCTGCACCTATTCTATTGGTAAAGGATTTTTTGCCACCCATTTCACTTTTTCATTCTCCTTAAATGCGCTGAAAAAAGGAGTGCTTGAAAACACTTAGAAGGAAACTACTACTGACTGGTTAAAATAGCAGAAGCAAAATGATTGTGTGCCCCAAATTAATGCTTTTCAACTCCAACCTTCAGAAGATTCCATGTGTACTGATTCGCTGTAATAAAACACAACTTTTAACAAAGTACTAAAATTAAAGATTACTGGTTGGGAATGTTAAGTGCAAAATTGCTTTAAGGATGGCAACTGTTTCGACAAAAAAATAAAATAAGTTGGCAAAATGGTTACCTATTGAAGATGGAAAGGTTTTGGTTGCATAATATCAGAAGTTAGAAAAAAACCTTTTGTTTCATCTTAATTACCTAAAGGCAGCATAGACTTGGAATCAGAATGACTAATACGAAATAAGACAGTCTTGAGGCAGACAGCACTTTTGATTTATTTTAATGGAGGATAATTGTAATTTTTTTTGTTTTGTTTTCTGAGGAAATGCAGAGATAAATGGGATTTGCTGAATAAACACCTTTCACACAGCTATCTCTTTGTATGCAGTGTCTTAGGCAGTCTTTGTTTAAACACATTTATACATTTGCAGGAATTTAATAGTTTAAGATTTCAACTCCCTTTTCATAAAGGTTTGCAAATTGGGTGCAAAATGATAGGTTTATCTCTGAATTCTTTAAAACAAATCAAACTATGTTGCAGCACCGTGTAACACATCTGTGTTTTACGAAGAATGGGAATATAAGAATTGTTATGGGACAGAGTAAAAAATAGGTGACTTGTCAGTTTTCATTATGCAGTAACCTCAATGACTTTGTTCATCACTTAGAGAAATTACCCTCCGAGTTATAAATGGTGCAGTGTAATGTGCACAAAACTAAAGCATATCTAATAGTGTACAATCAAGTTAAATCTTCATTAAGACTGCTGCTGCTCCTATGTATGTTTCAGACTCTCTTGCTCATGTGAACAGTGGTTTAGATCTTTTTGCTGTCCCAGAAACGTTCTAGGGACAATAGCGTCTACCCTTTTTAGATGTCATTTTTGCAAGCTACTTGAGCACATGCTTAATTTCAAGCATGATGAAAGTTCTATTGCTTTTACATGCATTAAAGCTGAACCTTAACTACTACATCATTTATACTATAATAAAGTGCACATAATATTAAAATATTCTCTAATGACCATAGTAATGGTATGGTACAGGTGATTGCCTATTATATATTTTGGGTAGAGAAGTGCAACAGAGATGGGGTTGCTGAGGCCTGGCCTAAATTGCTGCCATAAGGTAGCTTGTGTATTTCCTGTCAACGTACTTATGTTCATGTAGTGTGGTGTCTTCCAGGGACGTGGATTACTGGTCATGCTCTGAGTGTTTAAAACTGAAGAATTAAGTATAGAAAAAGCACATCTTGAGGCCTACAGTGTGAACACATGCAAACTTCTGTAGAATATACCACCTCTGGTAAAGCACAGTATCTACAGCTAGCTATAGATAATGTAAATAGTGGGTATTTTTGGAGTAGTTCAGTCATTTGTGTAATCTAATTAAAAACCAGGGGCACTGGACCTAAATTTCCTTTCATTTCTATCCATTGTCACCCACGTAACTTCATTGACTTCAGCAGTGTTCCTCCTGATTTATGTCGGTATAAAGGGGTAATCAGGATTAATGGTCTTTATTTTTAAAAATAGTGTTATGAGCTGGCTAGTGTATCTATCACTGCCTTCTACCAAATGCAATCAGTACTGTTCAACCATTTGTCATAGATGATGTATTGCTGCTAGCTAATGTAATTTGAGTTGCAGAGGACTATATTTTTGAAGCAGGAGAATCTGAATTCTATTTCAACTGCTGCTGTGAAGTGCTCAGGATGTATGTTGTATACCATTGTGACTTATGAAGTTCTAAGTAGCTAGGGATTTAATTAAATTTGCTAAGAAATATAGGTTTGAGTAGAAATGGAAAAATAGGTGAGTGTCATCATCAGGAATAACTTTAAACATCATGTAATATCATTTCAACTTTGTACTGAATTCATTTTATGTTTTACAATGATAAATATGAAGTTAAAATGGAAGGTTAAACTAAGGGGCGTGCTCTGTGGTCGTTGCTGAAATCAAAGATGTGGCTGATGTGGCATTGTGGTGATACTGGTGAAATCCTGCCCCCACTGAAGTCAATGGAAATATTACCATTTGCTTTAGTGGGAGGTTAGATTTTTCACCCAATCTCATCTCTTTTTCTTCCCACCATAACAGACGGACCCTATGAAACCATAATAATCCAAGAATCAGTTGGTGGGAGGATGTGTAGGAAAGCAGTGCAAATCATCATTTTGACAAAATGGTGTCTTTTTAGTTTGACAAATACTGTACTTTTATTTTTTCCCCCCAGGCTACTACAAAACGAAATGTATGTTTCCTTAAGGTCCCTTGTGTAAATCTTTATGTTAATGTCATTCACATAAACATAAACACAGATATTAACCCCTTAACTTCCAGTGGAGGTTTGACATGTTGAAAGCGAACAGAGAAATGTTTGCATCATGAAAATCTATGTAGAAATGAAGATCTATGCATACTGCCACATATAACGTGATCATCTCTACAGCCATTACCCTCATTGCTCACCTCTGAGACAGAGAAGGTCAAATGTAGCAGATTATTATAATAATCTTTTATGGGAGTTGGGGAGGAGAGGGGGAAGTTTTAAAACAATCATGTGATTCTGTGTCTTTTTGAGGGTAAGAAAGGAGGGAATCTAGCGTTCTCCTTATAATAAATCTTTTGCATAGTTGACTGCTGCAATCTTACACATAAAACATAACACTAGTCAAAATGTACAGTATCCATATTAAAATTCCTGAAATTACTGTAATGGGATTGAGCTCCTAAGTAGTGATGGGTGACAATTTTAGGGTGAAACTTTTTTCCACCAAAAAATGCAGACTTAGCAACATTTTTCAAAATTATGTCAGTTTCATCGAATTGTTTTGGTCAACCTGTTTTCTCCACCAACCAAAAAAATGTAAACAAGCAAGCAAGCAAACAAACAAATCCATTTTGTTTAATAAATTGCAAAACAAAATGTGTGGAATTTTTGTTTTGAAATATTTTTTCTCCAAAACTTCCTTCTGATTTTATTTTTTAATTTAAAAACTGTCAAAAAAAAAATGAAGTGTTTTGATTTTTCTCAAAGCAAAATATTTCATTTGACCTCAAACAATTTTTTTTATTTTTTTATTTTGTCTTGAATTGCCAGTGAATAAAAAAATGTTATTCATATAGTTCTACTCCTAAGTCATTTACATGTCTTCATTTTTTTATATATAGAATTTTTTTTCTTTGACTTACTCACATTAATGAATTCATCTGTACCATTCCACTGTGAAATGAGGAAATATTATTCCTATGTTATTGATAGGAAGCTGAGACACAGAAAGGTTAAGGCCAAATTTTCTAAAGTTTCCACTAATTTTGGATGTCCCACTTTCTGGGTTTTTTTTTTTTTTTTGTTTGTTTTGTTTCCAGAGATGCTGAGCACCTGCAGTCCCATTGACTCTAAATGGGGTTGAAGATGCTCAATGCTTTTGAATTGAATGGAGCTTGTGCTTCTTAAAGCCTTTTATCACCAGTGTGGATAGCTTCTCCCCTTTTGTTCTTTGTGTTTTCAGCTTGGTTTCAAGCTATTCTTTTATGGTATTCTAATATATATTGTTAAGTGAAAAATCAGGAAAATGGGAATTTTAGCCCAGCCTGGGACTTTGCCTCCTTCATAAATCTCTGATTCAGCAAATCATTTAGGTTAATGTCTACACTGCAGTCAGGGGTGTGACTTCAGCTCATTTAGACATATCCAAGCGAGCTTTAATCTAGCTGGCTCAGGTCCTGGATCAATGAAACTATGGCAGTGTGAAGTTTAGCATGGGCTAGCTACATGATTTGGTATCTGGGATTCTGGGCAGGCTTATATAGTCAATGCTGACATGCATACTACAACCTCACTGCTTTCATATCCAAGTTATCCAAATTAAAACTAGCTATGGTATGTCTACGCAAGATGAAATCCTACATTGTGATTGCAGTGTAGACGTACCCTAAGTCTAGCCCTAGTCAACAAAGCATTTCAGCATGGTCTTAAATCCCACAGAAATCAGTCAAACTCTGCTTTATTGTTCTCTGATTAGGAACAGACTTAAGCACATGCTAAGATGTTTGCTAAGAGCTCCTTCATGTGGGAAAAAACCCTGTTCATTAATATTTTTGACCACATCATTATCCATACTCTGGTTACTTTTCAGAATAGAGCATATCTTACTTGAGGGTTGCATTTGTAGTCTGCGTTCTTAAAGCTGCTGCCAGCCTTGGCTTCTCCCCATCCCCCATCCCAGTTTTCTAAGTGAAGCGTGTGTGTGTCATCACAACCATTCAACACCATGTGTATGTGTATGCCTACCTGGAATAGTTGCTTCTCAAAACTAATTTAGTATCCTCATTGGGGACAGGAGTAAATTCTCATGAGCCATGTAGTTTTATAGCTTCCTGATAGAGGGAAGTTTCAGTAGGAGCTGTTCCGGAAGCTTATATGTTTGGCAATGCATATCTGGGTTCCCATTTCAGATTTTTTTTTTTCTCCTCTTGCCCAGTTTTCAGGCATTGCAGCAACATCCGCTTAGTGCAAATACCTTGTATCTGATGTGGGTGTATATTTTCACAGCTTGCTGCCTTGGGCACTCAACACATATGCTATGTCTTCGCTTATGAAGTTAAGTCGACTTAACAAGGTCAACTTTAAGTTGAATTAAAGTTGACCTTGTTAAGTCAACTTAACAAATTGACTACACTTTAAGTCAACTTTGTTAAGTCAACTTAACAGCAGAGATAGTTATTATATTGGCTTTAAATCAACTTAATAAAGTCAATTTAGTGTTATTCCCCATCTACACTGGCCTTAAATCGACTTAAGGAGTCGACTTAAGGCTTAAGTTGACCTAAAAGGAGGTGTTATTAAGTCAATATAAGCTTTCCTTAAGTCGACATAAGAAAAGCCCAGTGTGGACGCAGCTTTGTTTAGGTTGAGTTAAGCATCTTAAATCATCAAGGAAAAGGGAGCATGACTGGATTAAGAAAAAGAGGCTGGGATGCCCATGCCCCATGGTAATTATCTGCTATGGTTAGAGGCATTTGCTGCTGGAATAAGTTAAGCTTCTCTGACTGTGCCTAGGGCCGTGTACACACTACAGACTTGTCCTGCAATAAAGTTGTTGTGGGGCAACAAGCGGTATAACTATAACGCTTTACCCCATCCACACAGCACTCCTTGTAGCAAAAAGGAGCGTTCACAGGCTCCTTTGAATTTTTTCTACAAGGAGCAGTGCATGGTGGGCACCTATCCTACCATGCACTGTCACAGCCAGCCTTTGGACTGGCAGCCGGGCTGTTCCCCCCAGCTGGCTGCCCCAGAGTTTCCCCCACAGGGCTGTTGCCCCCTGCCCCAGGGTTCCCTGGAGGTTCCCCGGGGCTAGAGCCCTGCTGCCCTGATGGCTAGAGCCCCACTGGGGGGATGTTCCCCCGGGGAAATGAGAAGCTCTTTGATTGGCACTCTGGGACATTTCCAGAGGCTGTCTAACCTGCAATGAGTGTACACACACTGTATTGTGAGACAGATGATCCGTGGTAAGCATTACTACGCTCGTCTAGGTGGTTTACCTGTTGCGCAACATGAGGGCTGTTGCTGGGCAATAGGCAACATTGTAGTGTGTACGCTCCCACCCTTATCACGTGGTAAAGCTCCTTACCATGTGGTAAAGCTCCTTACTGTGCGATAAGGCTGTAAGTGTGTACAAGGTCTAGGAGTACTGTCCATGCACAGGAAATGAAAAGATAAGATAAGCCACTTTTGCAGTCATCCATTCCTTACCTGCTCTCTGTGAAACTCAGCTGTATCCCAGTGTCTGGCTTCTGATTGTTTGTCCAAACACTGTATTCCTATATAGTGCATTCTAAGTCCTCAGTGGGCATGTCTACTCTGCAATGAAAGACTTTCACCTAGGCTGCAGAGCTGTGAGATTGTTGTGCTGACATTCCAGCTTGGGGTGGAGACTGGGATCTGGGATGCTCCCAACTCATGAGGTCTCAAAGCTCAGGCTCCAGCCCCAGCACAGATGTCTATATCACAATTTACAGCCCTGCAGCTCAAGCCCTGTGGGCCTGAGTCAGTTGACATGGGCTAGCCATGGGTGGGCAGGTAGGTATGTCTACACGACAATGAGAGAGTGTCTTGGCCATTATGGAGGGTAGGTTGGAGGTTATAGCCAGTGGATTTACTCCTACTACATACTGATGAATTTCCAGGGATATAATATGGTATTTTCCCCCGATATGAAAACCTATTTCCTGTGTAGTGATGGTGTTTGCTTTTTATGTATGTGTTCTCTAATCTGTCTTGATATTGACTCAGACCTGTGGTATCTGAACGTTTCCTCTACTACTGTGTAACCGATGTGGCGCTGGCACACACATGTTCTGTGTGTAAGCATAGTGAGAAAGCCTGGACAGGGCAACATTCAGGCTTTATTCCTTCCTTTTATTCATTATTCTCTCAGTAAGAAATTCAGGAAAGTACTTTCTAAATACCTAGATAGGATCATACAAAAATGCTAGCACCGTCTATGGGAAGCTCTGTAATGTAACAATACTCTTGGTTGTGTTGTAGCTAATATGGAATATAAAACTGTGCTTTGAGTTGAGAAGACTAATTTTTGACCCCTGACTGTCCATTTTGAAATGGGGAAAGGATCTAGTGATCAAGAACTAAGGAAAAGTTAGGTAATACTTTGTTGCAAGGGAAATGAATGAAAGGAATACAAATAGGATAATTAAGGATAAGTAGTATGAAGCTATAACTGCTTAATTTCAGAGATCTTAATGCTGGTAATTCTTCTGTGTAAGATTTAAATTGGAATGAAGATGTGGCCCACTTCTCTCTTATGAAATAATAGATATAATTTTTCTGCTACTATGGGAGTGACTATGCTAAAGCAATGATGTAATGTTAGTATTAGTGTGTCTATACTGATGACTAAATGAAGCCTCTGAGTATGCCCACTGTGTTTCCAAAATTTTGGGCAGGATCAAAAGGAACTGGATGCTTTTGCAGTTAGACTGACTGTAGTGGCATTGGATTAGGTTTTTCAGTAAAAGAGCATCTCCTCTCTCCTGACCAGCCCAGTTCCCAAGTGTAAAAAATTATATCACAGAAAAGATGGAATGCTTATTTCCTCCCAGTCTGCTGGATTTTGTAAGAAAAAAAGTATCTATTTAAACAACAATATATTTCACAGAAGAATATTATACTATCTGAATTCTTTCCATCCTGTAAGCACCATATGTATTTACATTAAGTATTGTATTCTGAAGTAGAAATTGAAACCTTCTCTTGATTTTTTTTCCCCTAAAACAAATAACCAGCAATATCACATCCTCATACTCAACTGAAAATAGTTCTGTAGGAATTCAAAGTATTTCCACTTTAAATGTTATGTATTTGTAATTACAAATGGCACTTTCAAAAAATTGAAAGAATCCCTGAATACTTTACTAGCACTCCAGTTTACCCTCTTATTACTCAGTGAAATCAGACCATTAGATTATAGTTTTCTCCTCATTTGTTTGGTGTCTCGGTAAACTATATAACTTCATGCTAACCAGAAAAATGGTAAACAACACTGCTGAAACCATTTAGAAGGTTCCTCACCCTGAAGAATAATGGAAGATGATTGCTCCATTTTTGAGTTCTTTATTGATGGATGAAATCAATTATTTCAGCACTATAAAGAAAGGGATTGTCTCTCAGACAACAATTACAAAGCAGACGCTCTTAAGCATCTAAATCAACCATCTGGATTATGTTGACTTCTTTACCATGGTGAAAAGGGTGAATGAAATACAATTCCTGCTTGCTGATGTCATGAGGATTCCTTTAGTTTAGCACCAGCTGGAGCTCCCAATCCTAAAGCATATATAATTTTTTTAAAAGTTACAGATGTTGCATGTAAAAATTGTTTTAGCTTGCATTGAAGTTACTACAGTCTGGGGAAGAAAAATGATTTACCTACTGTATCTGCAGTGTTCTTTGTCAGTCACTGATTCTGAAAAAAAAATTAAAATTGATGTTTTGGGATAGGAATATATTGCATTTGTTAATTTATTCTAGCACTAGTAAATTGCTCTTAAATTAACGCCTTTTATGTAAATGTATAAAAAGGTACTGCTTAAGCAAATTAATTCTTATGGTGTTTTGAAGTATTTTCTTGTCTTTTGCTTTATGGATTTACCACAGTAGTTTCCATTTTGCCAGTATTACTCTTAATAAGGTATACATTTCAATGACAAACTGTAACTGGCATTTCTCTATGACACAGACAAAACCATGTTAAATTTTAGATTCTTTCCTAAACGTCAAAAACAAGAAAGTGCATTCAAAAATCCATTTTGACTCTTTTTATGTGGTGGATTATCACAGGCTTAGCTGCTTTGAAATCTGGTAATCAGATAGAACTCTACATAAAGCAACTGTAGCTTTTCGCTCTCGTTTTTACAGTCTGACGAGTGTGAGGTAATTGATCAAGATGAAGGTACATTTCAGAGAAGAATTCCCTCAGGAATGCTCATTGATCAAAAGCATTAATTTTTTCCTGTAAAAAGGAGGGCAGATGAGCAGCCATTGTCCTGGGCGTACATGCTGAGGCACATTGGCTCTCAGTATCTTTCTTTACAAGGTGACTGGCTATCAGAAAAGTGAAGGCACCAAATCCACTTCCAAAGTCTACATGTTTAATCTTCTGATCAGAAGTTTTTAACCAACTGTACCACTTTCATGTTTAGGCTCTAATGCTGGTTCAGGTTTCCATAGCATAAATCCAGCCCATTCTTCTGTAATTGTGGAGCGCCCTTTGAGAGCAGTCTGGATGCCATGGTCAATGTGGTGACCAATCTTGTGCAAGCTCCCTCTGTTACAATGTGCAGGAGAAACTGGCATGTGATTGAAGATCTACCGCAGCACAGAACCCTCCTCCTCCTTTTCATACAGAAGGCCATATTTAGGCCCATAGCAGCTTCTGGAGCTACTTCATAGTTTGGGGGAAGGATTCCACCTCCCTGCCCCTGTTCAGTCCAGTTCTTTTGGTTGAACTCTGTGCTCTAGATGTTAGCACAGGTGAAAATGAAAGAATGAAAGGGCAGCAACTCACACAATACTACAGAACTTTTAATGAGTGGTAGCAGAGGCCACACAGTGACTTAGTGTATGGGAGGTTAGTGTGCTGTAGATTTACAGTCAAGACTGCCATGCACTAATTCTCTATACAGACAAGTTCATGGTCTCTTTATAAGCAAGTAGTTTGTATGCTTCTGCCTTCTAATTAATGCTATCAGAATGGCTCATGATGTGACATAGAGCTTTACTTTTACCAGTTAAGGTTGATTCTTGAGTAATACATTTTGAACGGGTTATAGATTATGGAGTGGGAGGACCTGAATTCATTATCCTTGCTGCTCCATGATGTGCAGCACGCTAACTCTGCGTAGCTATGAAATGGTTACAAAACACAAGGAAGGAACTGCTTCTTTTCAACATAAGATGTATTGCATAGGAAAATTATATTCATGGGGTAATTGCTTTTGTCCACCTAATTAATGTAAAAGTAATATCCAGTTTCTATCTAGTAATGTCACCATATAGTACTAGCATCCTTAATGGATACAATTTACCATACTTTGCATTTTAAACATTTTCCATAGTTCATTTCTTATGGATGCTTTTCTCTGTTGAACTTTTTACCTCCATGCTAAGAACAGTCTGAGTACTGTCCACGGGACTGTATTGATGTGACAAGCCACAACACTATACAAAGGAATAGCAGATATCAGTGGTCCAGAGAGAGTCTAGGAATTCTTCAAAATGGCAATGAATCATAAAAGAGAAAGTGCTGGGTAAAGAATAATCAGTCTCCACATTTACTGGCAAGAAGAGTGAACTAAAATGGAGAATACATTACATTTAAAGATGCTGGGATGATTTTATAGAAAGTACATTGGGAGAAGATTGCTTCATGTGGATTATAGATATACTGGGTGCAAGGTAATGGTTAAAATCACTTGATTATGTTGCCATGCTTGGGAAGAGACATTAGATCACTGAATAGCAAGGTGTTCACAAGTCGTGACAAACACTTTGGGACTATAATGATTTTTGTGTATTTTGAAGTCTCTATTAATCAAGCAGGACAGAAGAGGCTGTGTGCTGTATACTGGCTCCTGGTGTAGTTATAGGAATATTTTGATGTTACTTTGTGCCCTGTAGCTATTGAATATTTTAGGATTACTTTCAAGTATCTTAAATTTTACCTTCATTGTGACCATGGACAATTGCAGGAAAATAATCCAAAACTCTCACAAACACCTGGGGCTTGGCTTTGTCTGGAAAACATTTAAGTAAGGCACACCTTTATCTGTAAACAACTGTGAAACTATCAGTAGTAGTTAAAGTCCCCCAAACAAAGCCTGTAAGAACATTGTTTTTTTCAGTAAGACGGTAGTCAAAGGAAACAAGGCCTTCCCATAATTCCAAGAAACCATCCATGGGCTACAAGAAATCATATAGCCTTGCTCCAGAAGGCAGGTCCTGATGGTGAGTTGGTTCCATTATCACAATATGTCTGTAATGATAACCATCAATTATATTTAATTTTAATTTTAAACTTGTCAAATACTCCCCACCCTCACCCTAAGAATGTTAGAGAAAATGAGGATGTTGAAGTATTACTCTGATTTGTGTGTGTGTGTGATAAAAGGCAAAGGTATTGTAATAAGACTATGAAAAATGTTAGCCTTTTAAAACACATTTTAATAGAAATGAATGACAACAGTAATCAAGCACAAAGATCCATGTTAATATGTTTGGAAATAAAAATACCTACATCGCTCCTTGTTTACTGCCACTGACCCAGACTTCAAAAGATATACGTTGCCTATGTTCTCTCTGTTAAAGATAGCACCATCTTGTGACTTCAAATGGTGGTAGTATCATTTTTGCTGATGACATATTTTTTTTAATGATTGAAGAACAAATGGGGAAACCTGTTGGGATGCTTCCTACTGCAAGCCTACAGATATAATAAGAGGTACAGTTAGTTGAAAGATAGGATAATATTTTGTCAGAACTTCTGTAAAATCTTGTCTTGCCCACCTTCCGTTTTCATAAAAAAATCTTTCAAATAAAAAGTATATGGAGGGTTGTTAGGTGCATGAGTGTCAAATGAAGGACACCGCGGAACAGAAGAGCAGCTAAGTGGCATGTGTTCCTCGGGTCCCAGTTGGCTGTACCAATTAATTCACTTTCTGTACCTACTGTCCTGCACTGTTGAGAGCAACGGTGGTCTAGTCTAGCCAAAGAGCTCATGATAAAATAACTGGGACCTATGCAGATAGTCTTTGTGGCAGTCCTGGCTCAATGCCAGAGCTATCTCTGGCACCCCAGCACATAATAGGCACTCCCCCAATTGCAATGGATCCAAGCTTTATGGGTCTATAAGCTCCCCTTTAGTCCATGAAACAGACACATAAATCCTGCCTTAATTTGCGAAGAGGAAGTCTTCTGGAGAGGTGGGCACAAGCTGGCAAGGACAGGAAAGTTTATCCTATCACCGTGGAGATGTAATAGGCCTGGGAGCATTTCCAAAGTATATTCCTACTTTTCTTCCCATACATCTGATGGCACAATGTGATAAAAATCAGTAAGATAAATGGTGGGGAGTATCTAGTAATTCTGTAGGCTTTTTTATAGGATAGGGTAACATGAGCCTTAATAATTATTGAAATAGATTGGGGAAAAAAATCAGTACAAATGGCCAGCACTGAATTAAATGTCATGGCAGTAGCACAGAAGCCAAATGTCTTTAATAAGAAGGTTTAACAGTAGCAAATACTGAGAAGACTATAAAGGAAAACATTAAAAGCTGCTTTAGGCCATAATGGGGATTAGGAAGGAATGTCCTCTATTAATAGGTTATTCCAGAATTATCCTCTATGTGATTTCTTGAACTTTCCTCTGTTTCTGGTCACTGTCAGGGACACTAGATGGACCACTAGTCTGGTACAGTCTGGCAGCTTCTGTGTTTGTAGACAACATTAGGTGCAGCCAAATATTTTTGGGACGTATGTAAGCAGGCATATAGATTTAAACACCAGTCAACATATAAACTTCTATTTCATGTGCAGAAAGATGTTGTTTATTGCACTGTAGTTCTGTACACTGTATTACACTGTGCAATAAATTTTATACTTAGATTAAGATTAATCAAAGAATTTGTCTTCTGTTTTACCACTCTTGTATTGTATTGTATTGTATTGTAATACTCAAGACCAATACCCTAGCTCCTCCCCTTTGGCTGAATTGCCACTGTTAATGTACTGATCTTTGATACACGGTTACCATTTTTTTGCTTATTCCCTTTACAGAAATGTTTTTTTTTTATACAACAGAATATCTGCTTGTATCTACTGTCTCATTTCATGCTGTGGTTAACTTGTACAGGTTATTTGAATATAATGCATAAATAAATAATAGAAGCATCATGGAAATCAGAACCTTTCCCTAAGAGCAGATTATTTTATAATTATTTGTTATGAAATGTCTTGCCTTTGTTCTGAAACACCTGGGACTCTATCCAATACCAATCTGAAGTAATTGGGATCCTTTTCACTTGTCATGGGTTCAAGATCATGGTGAACAAAATATTAGATTGGATGGAGCAGTGTTCTTATCTCATTCTATTGTCCATGTGTTCCAATGTTTACAGAATGTTTGGGAACAGAAAATATAGGTCTGCTCCTGTTCTCACAGAAGCCAAAGGCAAAATTTCCATAACTAGAAAAGGCACAAACAGAACTGTTCCACTTCACAGGAGTCCTTGTTTTTTTACACTGGTTAGGGAGTTTTCATTTAATATATTTCACATATTGCTTCAATAATTTTGCAAAGCAACTATGTTTGTTTCTTGCTAAGAGAAAAAGGATGTATTTACATATCCTTCTTATAAATAATGCACACTGGACAAGAGCTTCATTGAATTACATTACAGTATAAACCCCATATACCTTGAATATCTACACAGAGGCAAAAACTACAGTGCCTTGCATCCATCAGTGGCAGTAATTGTGGGTTTAGGACAGTGAATTTTTTCCTTCACCATGTAGCCCTACTAAATTAGTACACCTACTGCTGGAGTAGTCCAAAGCATTGATCATATTGCATGATCACAACACCATTTAAATTTCAACCAGCCATATTTCTGTGTGGAGGGAGGATGGACTAGGCTAAATTTCTGAGCACGGTATTGTGGTGAGTGGCTGGCTTCTGGGTACTTCCAGTGTGGTCTAATGGTTCGATGGTATGCCTGGCCTGGGGGCAGAGCCTTCATCTTTGTGTGTGATGAATCCCTGGGGGGGGGGGATCCCACCTTCTCTCTTGCCCATTGAAACTGTTCCACTTTAGTTAAATGTACTTTGGGCAAGGCCAAAAGCTAGCATCACTTGCTAGTCCAATGGTTAGGATACTCACCTAGGCTATGTCTACACTAGAAAAGTTAAGTCGGCTTTATTAAGTCAATGTAATAAGGTCGACTTTAAGTCAATTTAAAGTCAACCTTATTAAGTCAACTTAACTTTTCTAGTGTAGACATAGCCCCTTTTTAACCTTATTAAGTCAACTTAACACTTTAAGTTGACTTAATAAGGTTGATTTAGGCACTAATCCCCATCCACACTGGCTTAAATTGACTTTATAAGGTCAATTTAAGCGTTAAGTTGACCTAAAATGAGGTGTTAAATCATCTTAACTTTTTCTTAAGTCGACTTAAGGAAATGCTTAAGTCAACTTAAGGAAAGCCCAGTGTGGACGCGGAGTAGTTTAGGTCGACTTAAGCCTCCTTAAGTTGACCTAACTTGTAAGTGTAGACACACCCCTAGATTGCTGGAAAGCTGGGCTCAAACCCCCAAGCTGCCTACTTAGCAGGGGTTTGTACTGAGTTTTCCAGCCTCCATGATGATTGTCCTTTATGGTGGTCCATCCTTATCTAAGCCCCTGTTTTTCTCAAGAGCCATTGTCTTCTTGGGAAAAGGAGGGGTTCTAACAAAGGTTACCCACCAGCGACTCTCTCCTAGGAGATGGGAATCCCCATCCCAGGCCCCTTAATGGTGAAGGGGAGTACCCTGTTGCCTATCCTGATCACAGCAGAGAAAACCAGTGGGGTGTTTTAATGTAAATCTGCATTAATTCTTTATGAAAAAGAAGTAAGAGGGCCTGTGAAATACCCCTTGCCCTGCAACAAGGGCTATCCTCTTCTCCCAGTCAGGACACCAAGCCATGAGGCAGGTGAAGGATTTGAACTGGGGGGAGGCAGAGGGGAAAGGAGAGAGTCGTGCATTAGGTGAGCACTCTAACCTCCACTACATAGAGTGCTCTGCAGGACCTTTCAGTCCCATTTAATATGTAGCTGGCACTTCCATCCAAGGAACCCCTTCCTTGCACAGAGAATACTGAGGGTGTATCCCCCAAGAAAATATTTAACATACAGAGGAGTGTTAGTCAGAACACAAAAAATAAAATAGTTGTTTTATTACTCTGGGAATTGTGATAGCTAGGTTGGAGAACTCAGAATAATGGCTAGAGGAAAAGGGGATTAGGATAATAACAAACAAAAACAATATCTATTCTTCCCAACATTTACAGCCATTAAAACCACTCTGTGCTCCCTTCCAGCACCTCTTAGGCAAATAATGAGTTTCGGCTTAGTCTTTGATGGGTGGCACTGCATTGAAATTGGTGACTAACTTAAAACACAGTATTGAAATAAAGAGAGAGAGAGATGGTCTTACAAAGTACCCACACAAAGGATGGTAAAATAATGTTTGCAGTGCTCTGGTCTAGATTCAAACGTGCAGTTAGGCTGGCACTTGGTTCCCTAAGAGTGACTCTTCTCAGCCTTCTGGGTTTCTGGCTTCTGCTGAGATGATACTGTCCAATGTCCCATAAATTCCCAAAAGATTTTTAGTAGGAATACAGAGGGTAGAAGAGCTTATGTATTGTCTCTCTGCTGCACTTCAAAGTCAAAACTCAGCCAAAAGCGAAACCCAGCACTTTGTCTCTGAGTTCTGGCTTATGTTCGGTTCCAGTAGTGGTGTTAGACATTTCTGTCTGCTTAGAGTATGGGGCAGAATCTAGGAAACAAGCCTGAACCTCTGCCGTCATTGTTACTAAAGTCTGGGGGCAAGGCCCCTGGACACTCTGTGTGATATTTCAAGAGTACCATCTCCAAAGGTGTTACACGTGTTATCCTAAAGGTCATCATTGTTCAGTGCTGGGAGCAGTGCAGTGTTTAGCACAGCCACAAAAGCAGATGGGAAAACAAGCAAAGGTAAATTATTCTTTGCTGCTGGGATTAGTGGGCCTTTACCTGGAATTCTGTTTTATGTTTTAGGCCTCCATAAATGAACAACTTACTCTACTGCTAGATCAGAAACAAATGGTAACTCTCCAGATATTTGAGCTCTATTAAAATATGATGTACTTTTTGATCTTTGTAAGCAGGACAAGTGGTAAGCAAAATGTTACAGGGGAACTACTCAACGAAGTTTATTAGGAAATGAATGCTATATCCAGCCAACAACATGGTCATATTTTGGGAGGTGGGAAGGTGGATGGTTTTAAGTAGTATATGAAGCAAAATTGTAAGGGTGAATAAGCGATTACCTGACCCTCTGAACTATCATTCTAGTTACAAAAAAGAACAATCTTCATTTTGCTTCAAACATTGTTAATTTCCTTCCAAGCTCTCCATAATGTCAGCCAGATTCTGATCTCAGCTACGCTGCTATAAATCTGAAGTAATGCAGCTGAAATGAAAAGCTATTCCGCTTCATTACAAGGCGTAATAGAGAGACATGAATCTCTCCCTCTGCTAAAGAGCACGAGCCTGTGACAGTTCTGCAAATGGTTCTTTGCTGTGGGATTTTCACAAGGTGGTTATTTTGATTAGATTTAGACAGTCACAGATGGAAGCACCATGTGACTGTTCTGTTTTGGTTTTGATCATACCTTTTGATCATATAATCTTTTATTTAGTTAGTAGAAATATAGACAATAGTAACTGGAGCAAAGCAGAAGATGAGCTGCTTTTTGCATGGCACGAGTGTAACGATTGGTTTTCTTAGGCTGATAATTTGGCAGCATCTAGGCCATTGCAATGACACTCTGGTTTTATATGGTTATTGAGTAGAGATGCCCTTAGTTAAATTGTAGGCTCCTTATTATACAAAATTTTACTGAAAAACAAGAAAAAAGACTGGGACATCTTTCATAGGGTAAGGTCACAAATGTTCTACATTTCAGAGGCTCACTTTTTTGGCATTTAATATATTTAGTTTTCTTCCTTTGAGTTGAGGAACTCGAGGAGTTTCTTTTTAAAACAAGAGGGATTTCCTTGCCAGGAGACTAATTCAAAGCTCCCACAGCTCTAATATAGAACAGAATTTGGATTTTAGATATGTACAGTGAGAGTGAAAACCTGTGATCAAATTAGAGAGAGAGAGAGAGACTTTGAAAGATACACACTTGATTTATGAGTTGTGTATGGGATTTTTTGAGCAATCTGTTGTAAATGTTTCATTCTAGAGAATTGCAATCAAGATTCTCAAGAGGGCAAGAATATCAACAGATGGTGATTATCCTAATTGCACAGAATTCATATTCTTGGAAGTGGAATAACTTTATCCTGTAAGATAGTTTTACATGCTCGGTCAAGTTAAAAAGTGCTTCTGTTTTTCTCATGTTAAGGAATTCATCCAAAATTGTGAGATATATCAAATGAAACTTTTGCTTCAATACCACATTTTTGAATAATGTATAACATGGCTTGAATGTGTAGGAAGCCTATATACAAACATTTGAATCACTCTGTGTGAAAAGGTCAACAAAGTACATATTTTTCAGATATATGAATTTGAACAAATGGGCTTTTAAAATACATTGTTTTTCAAATTGTAATGAATAGGTCTTGTGATAACAAACCTTGTTAGCAACTGGCATTTCATGCATTGTATTCTGGACTGAGACCTACATATGAGCCAGTTTCTGTAAATAAAGACATTAGTTTAACAAACTTCAAAAGGATTTGTTTGATGTAAACTCAAATGTGCACATAAAACATCCAGATTGACATTAAAAACAGAGCCCTAGGGAAAGCAATGGAGAGAAGAGGATGAACTGTTTAAAGAAATGCTGAAGGGAGGAAAGGATATAGGCTATGGGCCTTTGAATCCAATTAATAAAACTTGGATGCGTGGAAATAAGAGCAGAAGAAGTTACTTGAGATTGGTGGTACAGAGTGAGGGGTAAAAACAGAGGGCAAAGGATGTTGAGAGGGAACATGAAATTGTGGAGTTGTTGGTATCAGTGAAGATAATAGGGGAAGGAAGGATGCTGAAATATGACAAATCTGAAGAACAGGATAAGAATTTTAAATGATCTTAAATTAAAGAGAGAGTCTGAAATAAACTGGATGGAATTCAATAAGGACAAATACAAAATACTCACTTAAAAGGAATAATCAGTTGCATAAATACAAAATGGGAAATAGCTGCCTAGGAAGGAAAGGGAGGTCATAGTGGAGTACAAACTAAATATAAGTCAACAATGTTATACAATGTCATACTGTTGCTTTTTTTGTAAAAATAAGAAAGGTACGGTTATTCATATCTTGTTAGTAAATTTGAAAAATGACTCTCCCATCCCTCTTCTTCCAGTGGTGCTTTCCTTTCCACTGCTGGGCAGAGGAGGCGGCAAAAAAGGTGCCGGTACTCCATACCCCCGTGTTCTGTCACAAAAAAAGCCCTGCTGTTCCCAAATAAAGCCAAAGCCCAAACGTCATTCTGCATTGTATTGGCAGGAGTGTTGTAATCAAGATATGGGAAGTAATTCTTCCATTTTACTCAGCATTCAAAAGGCCTCAGCTGAAGTACTGTTTAGTTCTTTAGGAAAGATGTGGACAAACTGGAGAAAGTCCAGAGGAGAGCAGCAAAATGAGTAAGAGTCTAGAAAACATGACCTAGAAGGAAAGATTGAATAAAAAATAGGATTTGTTTAGTCTAGAAATGGGATATCATAATTTTCTTCAGGTACTTAAAAGGTTGTTATAAAGAGGAGGGTGATAAATTGTTCTCCTTAACCACTGAGGACAGCAAAAGAAGTAATGGGCTTAAATTGCAGAAAGGGAAATTTAGGTTAGTCATTAGGAAAAACTTCCTAACTGTTAGGGTAGTTAAGTAGTGGAACAAATTACGTAGGGATACTGACACGGCTGTTCTTATAAACCTCCACTGTCAGAGATTACACAAACACTTGTCAGGGGCGGTCTAAGTAACACTTAGTCTAGGACATCGGACTAGATGTCTGGTTGAGGTCTCTTCCAGGCCTCCATTTCGATGACTCTAGGAAAAAGTCAGGGATGCTGGTGGCAAAATGGTCATGAGATAATGACTAGTAAAGACGGAAAATGCAGGAGGATGACGTTATATTGCAGACAGTTAGATGATGTCTGGAAAAAGTGATGCAGCACTTTTGTGAAATGAGGTCAAGAGGGTGACCAAAGCAGTAAGTCCATTGAACTGTCTCAGAGTTTCAGACCAAACAAGGAAGTTAGGAATCAGGCACAAGTCAGGAGGGATAGCCAAGTGTGGTTTTATTTGGCTAGGGAGATCTCGTCAGGGAAGAGACCTTACCCCCTTGTTTGTGAAGTATATAGCATACTTTGGCTGCTATAAGAAGGCTATTAAGGTCAAAGGAGAGAGATTATGTAGAGCCAGAAGACAACCAACAATAGCCTCGAGGAGAGAGAGAAGGAAAAGAAAATCAGGAGACAATGTGGAAGACAGGAGCAGGAGAGGTGCTGGAGGCTTGAAGCAAGGAGAGAGTGGAGGGACTGGGAGTGACAAGGATTAAAGCGCCTGAGTCCTGGACTACAACAAAGACAAGGTGGGAGGCATGAGGGAGTGAGAAACAACAAATGGCACAATACAATAACTAATAAGATCATCTGGAGATGGAGTAAGCCCTAAATGAGGCACAGCAAGACGAGGAGAGCCAGGCTGCAGTGAGCATGATGAGTTAAAGGGATCAGTAATCCCACTTAATTTGGCAGGTATTTTCTCCCTTCCACTCTTTTCCAGTGCCATGTCCTGATGATGGATTCAGGGGGGTGTGGGTGGTAAGGCATTGGATTTTTCTGTATTCATCTCCCTACATTTGCGCCAGAGGATCTGTGGAACACGTTGGAGCAGCGGGTTCTGAAACACTCCCTATAATGATCACTTCTTTGGCCGAATCCTAATCTCCATCCTGGAGCTATAACTGTTTTATAGCCTTGATTTATTTGGAATTAACCTCTTAATTATTAATGAAATCTACATTCACTCCAGTAACTGGTCCCAGTAGCATTTGCACTGAAAAAATTAAGTGTTTATATGTGGAAAAAATTAGGGATGCTGATGAAAAAAAATTCATGGGAGAATCACTAGTAACTATGACTGGTAGTGTATAGTTCTGAGGAGGTACAGATGAGAAACTGTTAACTCCCTGTATTTTAATCCAACCTCTATGTGTTTGTTTTAAAATATTCATGTAAACTTGTTTGGTAGTTTCTTTCTATTGTAATGTAAATTATGTTTAGTCCTCCCAAAACGCTAATATAAATGTTTCAGATTGAGTCAATTTATTGTGACCTTCTTTTTGGATTTTTGGTGTCAGTCTCTTTTATTAGAGATCTTGCTCAATGAGCCCCTTTGCCTGAAAACCTAAAATTAAATTATTGCTCATGAAGAGTCCCACTAAGGTTGTTTTATTCCATAGTAATTAATGACAAATCTGTACAACAATCAAGCTTTGCAATTGTAAATACACTTGCAGTGTGCTTAATTTATTGCAGGTTGAAATGGATATATTTATGGCTATTAAAGTGATGGTTAGTGGATAGACTGCAAATGTGATTGACGGGGAGTACTAAGTTTTGTGGGAAAGTTGAATATGGGAGGAGTGGTAGATAATTAAACCAGAGCTGAAAGGAAAAGGTTTGGGTTTCAGGGGGCCATCTGGATGGGATAATTATTTTTCCATACTTTTTTTTCTTTGCTTTCTGAACAGAATATGTTTTTACACTGAGTCTAGAATGCTTAAGTAGTAGGTTGGTCAGCTTTACGCTATCATAATAATCTCTGACACCTGAAGTAAGTCTTTATATTAAATTTGTTGTAAGGTTTATGGAAAACATTTTAACACTCAGCATATTACATTTCTTTCTTTCTTTTTTTTCCCTTCTTAAAAAATCCTCAGATTAGTCTGGGAATCATTAAGGGCCAAATGCGTTCATCAAACTACCAGACAATAGGGGATTTTACAGTAAATCTATTTACTTCTCGGAAGGTTTAAAAAAACCCCAAACAAACAAACAAACAACCCCCCCACCCCCAATTCTTACTTATTCAAAGCAGGGGGAATAAATCTGCACCTCTGTTTAAAAAGACTAACTTTAGGCCCTGGAGGCTGACTCTGTACTGGATACTGGATTTAAAGCAAAAGCTGCAACAAAGAGTCCTTGACAGGCTCAGTAAATTCTGGTGACATTTTGTAGATCTGTGATACATCTGCGTGTGAGAACTATTCTGTTAGTCTTCATTAAATCCTGTTCATCCTAGCAACATTGCTATCATATGAGAGTAAAATATAGGCTACAGAGACTCTGAGTTCTGATCAAGTACTATGGTGACTGAGTCAGCTCCTTGACTGAAAGAGATCTGAGATTTACGTTATTTCAGTTAGTTGCACTGAAGCAAGGCTTAAAGTAGTAATGTAATGTCTTACCTGTATTTAATCATCACATACTTTTCTCTGAGTTTTCTTGCCCCTCAGAGGTTCTTTTTATATATAAATATGCTTACAATTAACCATGAGTGCTTTACTTAGCGAGATACGGTCCCTTCCTTAGTAGTGACTCCTGCCTCAAGCACTGAGCTGATGTTACTGCATAAATAAAGCAAGCGAAGCTGCCTAACTATAATGGTGAACATTTCTATATGCACATATATATATTGGGTTGCAGCCAAGTCAGGGTAGAACTTGTCTGTCTTGATACATCTGTCTCTTGTTTCATATTTTTAGAACCTCTTTTGGACAGGGACTTCCTTTTTTTGTTCAATACTTGTACAGCTCCAAGCACAATGAGGTCGTGGTCTATGACCAGGGCTCCTAAGGCTAGCTCCACAAAGGGACTTCAGTGCTGTAATTCTAAGTGTTGACTGTAGAGTTATTCTCACATGAAAGGTGTGATTGCAGCTCAGGAAGACGTACCTTGTTTTAATTTAGCTAGCATGGCTAAAAATAGCAGTGAAGACATAGTGGTGTGGGCTTCAGTGTGGCCTGCTCAAGCCCTCTAGAAGGCTAGCAACACAAGTACATACCCAGATAAAAGCTAGCATGAGTAATTAGCGCCACTCCTCCAGGTGACTACTTTATAATCTTTGCTTGTGTGTGTTAGTATGTTAACAAAAGAAAGAAAAAAGAGCAAATTTCTGGTCCTTATGACTACAATAAAAAAAAAAAGGCTGGAAAACATAGAAACTAAGGGTATGTCTACACTTGCAAGTTAGGTCAACTTAAGGATGCTTAAGTCAACCTACAGAATGCCGCGTCCACACCAGACTTTCATTAAGTCGACTTAAGCGCTTCCTTAAGTTGACTTAATAACTTCCCCTCTTTAGGTTGATTTAAGGCCTAAGTTGATCTTATTAAGTCGACCTAAAGCCAGTGTGGATGCCCTTTTCTGCCAGAGAGAAGAAGGGAGCTGTGGCTCCCTTTCCCCAAGCCATGGCTCCCCATCATGTGTGGACACAGGCAGTTGACTTAAATTTTTAGAGTAGATGCTGTAAGTCGACTTAACAGAGTTGACTTAGTTTTTCTAGTGTAGACATACCCTAAGAGCTCAAAAATCAGGCAAGTCAGTCATGTGGTGTGTAAAGCTGCAATCCAATTCAAGTATTACTGAAGACACATTTTTGTGCAATGTCCCTAGTCATAATAGGAGTGGATTATAAAAACACAGAGTCAAGTTTTTTGCTGTTAGTTGGTGCAGCTCCATTCAAGTTGATAGCTTATAGTCTTGACTGCTAATAGCAGCCTTATCTTTGAATTTCTTTTTTAATTTTTATTTATTTGCAGGTGAAGTAGTGAAAATAACAAAGGAAAAGACTGGAAAAGTAACAGCTGTGCATGGGAGGGAAGACTTTGCAAGGTGTGGTGGTCAGCTGTCAGGATTGCAATATTAGCATTCAGAGATTTTTTTTTTTTAAGTATCTCTTAAAAGAAAAGTACATGCTTTTTTGGTCATAATTACACGAGAAAACTCACAGGCATAAAATGGGAAGGTATGTTGTGGTGTTGTATTCATGTATAGTGGAGAACTCTGCAAAACCACATACTGGAGAGGTTTTGAGACTAATGGCTTACACTGGTTTGGTGCTGAATTCAGGTGAGTGCCCAGAGAAACCACATATCTCATCCCAAAACAGAGAAGACATAAGCATAACTGACTAGGGAGCAGGATTAATATGTTAGACATGGATTATTTAAGGGAGTTTTTTAATGAGAGGTTAAAAGTGGATGGAAACAAATGAATCACTCTGTGTGTCATCTCCAAACTGGATATATTAAAAAAGTAATGATTTGCAGAAGGAATAGAGCACTCAGTGTTAAAATGTATTATGCCCATAGCTCTTCACTTTAATATAAAATCAGTATTACTTTTCAGAGACAGAACTGGGCACATGGCATTATTATCCCAGTACTAATATTCCAAAGGCTGTGATGCATAATTGCAGTTTGGCTGTGCTCACTATTGGAGGACAACAGAGTCTTGTGGCACTTTTAAAGACTAACAGATTTATTAATCGCATGAGCTTTCGTGGGAGAAAATCCCACTTCGTCAGACGCTTTGAAGATAGTGTGTATTTACTGGATGTGTTGAGAGGAAAAGGCATCACATCATTGTAGCAGGTGATTTACGGGCAATATAGCACCAGTACCACACTAACGCATTAGCAGGCAGTTTCAATATTTAGATCTACACTAAAGTTTGCAGTGGTACCTGAACAATATGTGCATAAATATCAGCAAAAAGTGTACTCTTGGTGCAAAGGAATTGAAAGTAAATCTCTTTGTATTAAAGGGGTTTCCTTTAATGCACAAGTGATACGAAAATAGTTCTGGAGAGTTCCATGACATGCTTCTAACTACCATGGATCACATCTTCAGTCCTGTTAGGTCTGGTTTGCACTTCTAGAGCAGCACAAAATAAAGTTCTAACTGGTTTAAGCAAGTGAGACTGAGAATTCCTCTATGAAAGAAGAATCCTTCAGTGGCATAGGGCCAGTATAGAGACTATTGTTCCTCTTCCTCCAAATTCCTCTTTTTTCTCTCTCTGCTATATCCCATTGATCTCTAGCTGTGGCAACTGCCTCTTGAAAGTTACTACTAACTTACTTGCCCTAAGCTGAGACCTGGAACAGATCCAGTGTTCAGCATTTTAGGTAATCTTTGTGGCTCCCTGATGTTCATCACCATTCCATCCCTTTCAAAGATAAAACAGGAACTAAATGAGTCACCTAAAGCAATAGCCCTTTATGTCTGGGAGGAAAAAACAGTGCCTTAAGGGCTATAACAGTATACAACAATAGGATTGTATATGAGGTCAAAGAAGAGACATGTCGGTTGAAGAGAGAGAGTGCCATAATGCAGTGTGTAAAGTGGTTCAGAACGATATGGCTGTTGTTTTCTAAACTAATCAATAACAGAAAGGATTTTCTTTCTGTCACAACATTACCTCAGTGCTTGGAATGCTGCTTCCTCTGAGAAAACTATTTTCTGCAGAACTCCAGGAAAAAACCAACCTAACAACAACAACAAAAAAACCCCCAGACAATATCCCATTTGCCATTCATGGGGTACAAATTTTACAAGATGTCTAATTATGATAATTGTTATTTATGTGGACAGAATGAAAATGTACAGGTCTCTTTCAATCCCTTTCTGTCTCTGTTTTCTTATTTAGTTTGCCTAGGAAATGCAGTGTGTTTAGCAGCTAGGATCCTTTTAGGGAAACCTAAGAGAGTTGGGCACCCAATCACCCTTGAAAGATAATGGAAAGTGGGCATCTCTCTCTTTAGACCCCTTTGGAAAAAAAACAAATAAACCTGTAACACTGAGGCACCATATGCACAGATGGATTGTCAGTAAAAAGGCCAAGGACAGGATTTTCAAAAGGCACCTCAGGAAGAAAACACACATTTTTAAAGAGAGACTGTAGACAGCTGCTGATTGTATGTGCTCCTCCATCAGAAGCCCAACACCACAAAATCCCAATGCAAGAAGAAGAAGGCAGGGAAAGACTGGATTCCCTTAAGGGGAAGGCCATGGGGTACGGAAGTGGCTAGTCAGAGATAGCAGAAGAAATTTCTTTCAGGCATAAAGTTCTGGTTTGGCTCAGACAACAAATAGTTTGACTTTGTTCCCACTGTCGTTACAGTTGTGCTGCTGTGTGGCAGAGCTTAGACTTAGACTAGTCTTAGACTATTCAAGTCAGGTGGCAGGAGTAGAAGCAAGTTGGATGATCTAACTGTGGACTGGGATTACCAATGGCAGATCTTCTCCAGGTTGGCGACTAAGAAGGCATTGGAGCAATGGCTGACTGAGGAAAGGAACAACTCAGCCAAGTTACAAGTATAGAGGGAAGCAGGACCATGCTGAGGTGGAGGCCCAAGAGCAACAGTAAAAGGCCCAGTTGCGGGGAAGTGCCAAAGAAAAAAGCTACTGTGCTTGAGGGTTGCTTCTTTTCAGTCTTGCAACTCCCTCCAAGACTTTTTTGGATGGGGAGACTGCCAGCAGCTTATGAATCTGAATCTCTCCTAGGCAAACAAGAGGCAAGCCTCCTTTTCTCTGACCAGTTTCAATCTGCTGTCTTTTCCCAGCTATGTTCATGCTCTGGTGACACTACCCTAATTAGCAGGCTGAGCAGCTTCTTCAGAGCATGAAAAGTCCTACGCCTGACTTGCTTTTGTAGAGAATTAATCCTTTCCCTGCCTGAATAAGTATCAAATGTGTCCACCCCATCACAACTGTGCTAAGATTAGGGACGAGACATCTTGTACGGTTCTCTTTCTATACCGAGTCATTAAACCTCTTTTCAGAACTTTTAATTTCAATTTCTAATGAATAGAAGAAACCCCATTACTCTGCAGCAACGAACTTGTACTCCAGGAGTTAAAAGCCTGGAAGAAGCTACTATTGACAGCACAGAGATTTATTTATTTTTTCTTAAATTCAAGTGGAAGAACAACTGTCTTTGGAACAGTTGGATCCTTGGCTCGACATTCTAGCAGAGAGTGAGTCCTTTCAGATTGAAAAGGCACTTTCAGATCAAAGAGACTTTCATAATTCTCCCGTGGGGACTGCTGGAGGGCAGCTATTTGACTTCCATGGAGCTTTGGCATGTTGTAGGCATTGCATGGCAAGGCACCAGTAGTGGCAGAGGAAATTTTTGTTGGAATTTATATGCTCACTCCTCAACCACCATTAACATGGTTAGGCATAGGGCTTATTTATCACTTATTGCAGTGAATGAAACCTGTCCCTTCAGCATGGGCTTCTCAAGGGCTTTGGCAGCATGTAGAATTCCAGGAGTTAGATAAGGGTAGTTGATTCGTCATAACTAATAGTTACAGAAAATAAAGAACATGAAGTGGAAAGTATTTTTGGTTTCTTAAAGCACAACATTGAACAAAGCCTTGTCTTTATAGATCTGTTAGTTATTGGACTTCAGAAAAGGTTCTTTTAACCTGCTAGTCACCTGCTATAAGAATTTTTAAAAACTTGAGTATTAAAACTGTTTTTTTGCAGTTTTTGTTTTTTGTTTTGGAATACTTTGAGAGAGAGAGAGAGAGAGAGAGAGAGAGAGAATCTTTTCTTGTTTGCTGCAACTTCCTGACATATTTCTTTTGAACAGCCCTGCAAACTGAGGCTTCTGGCTCTCTTCCTGGTAATGACTGAATGATGAATGCAGTTTCTGTTGGCTTTCAGAACACACAGTGGAAGCCCCAGCTTGGAGTCATGAACCTCAGGCAATACAGTGCACAAGGTGGGCTAAGCTGTGAAAATTGGAAATACGCACCTAGAAAGAGCGGGCTTTTATTAAATAGGAGGATAGAAAGGAAAATCTTCAACTTCACAAGCCAAAACTGATCAGGTTGTGTCAATCAAGAGTATTGTTAAATAAATCTTATGATATATAGTTAACTACTTAAAAAATATCTCCCAAGCAATGTATAATCTCAAAATCAGAAAACGCTTTCCCCCACTGTGTTATGTATATACAACAATCATTCACTTATCTGTACTATATTTAAATTTGTATCTGTCTTAGAGTGAGACTAAGTACACTCACTTTTACCCTGAAACTAGAGGAAAACTACAGTCATATGGTTACAATTTGAAAAAGAAACTTAAACAAAAGACTAACACATGAAAGAAAGGAAATGTAGCAGCCAGGTGCCCCAAACAGTTCTCAGCTCCAATGTCATGTTGCTGCCATCCCCTATACCCCACCCCCCATAAAAGTAGACAACATATGTAACAAATATAATTGCTAGCTGATATTTTAATTTATTTGTAAATCTTTCTGTTTTGACTACAACTGAGGTGTCTGGTACATCTTAAAAGTTGGCACTTTGCCTCCAAGTTGGCATTTTGCTTCCAATATAATCTGTTTGTATAAATCATAGTAGTAGATGTAGCTTAATACATACATCCATACATCCACTATGGGTGATATGGCTGGATTATATTCAGGCCAGTTGTAGGGATTTAAAAGGACTTGCAACCACAGGCTATGTCTACACTAGAA
The DNA here is from genome assembly GCA_007922175.1 of Pelusios castaneus. Lineage (NCBI taxonomy): Eukaryota > Metazoa > Chordata > Testudines > Pelomedusidae > Pelusios > Pelusios castaneus. Next base: position 2,974,369 of record ML685796.1, read on the forward strand.
AAGTTAAGTTGACTTAACTCTTCTAGTGTAGACATAACCCTTTTCAACTTTATTGCGTGGACTTAACACTTTAAATTGACTCAATAAGGTCGATTTAGGCACTAATCCCTGTCCACACTGGCTTAAGTTGACCTAATAAGGTCTACTTAAGCATTAAGTTGACCTAAAACGAGATGCTATTAAGTTGACTTAATTTTTCCTTAAGTCGACTTAAGGAAATGCTTAAGTCAACTTAAGAAAAGCCCAGTGTGGACGTGGAGTAGTTTAGGTCGACTTAAGCCTCCTTAAGTCGACCTAACTTGTAAGTGTAGACACACCCACAGAGACTTCAACCACTGTGAGTAACAGAGGACTAAATTGGCTGTAAAATGACCTTCTTCTGAGGTCAGGGAGGTAAGGCCATGATCCTCTAGAGACTTTAACATGTGCTTCATTTTATTCATTGACTTTAGCTTCAGTGGGACTATACAGAGTGTAGCATGTGTGTAATTCTTTACAGAATTAGGTCCTATATTAAGAAGGTGGGGTGATAGTCCCCCCTTTACTGAGAAAATAGTGTGGTCTGGAGTTCTTATTGTTGTTAGATATAAACCTGACTTGAAAAGTTCAAGTCCAGAATTATATAGGAATGTACCTGAACTCTGGGGTGTAGCCTTTGCTTATACCTATACTTGGCTTATATGCATATATCTTATTTTATACATGTATATCTTTCTTTATAAATTTAAGAAATCTTAATTTTTATTAAAGAATGGTTAGTATAAGTAGGCAAGTTAACATAACTTCTATATCAATAGCTGAAATGCAAGAGACTTTCAGGCCTCATTGTCAGAACTTTCAAGATAAGTCTGTATGCAAAAGCTTTGAAAAGTAGGTTATAGGTGAATAACAACTTTAGACAAGACATTTGACATTTCATAGAACACCGCAAAACCCGAAACATTCATAAACAAGAATGGGGAAAGGTGACATGGAATATTCTGGTAGGGAGAACGCATCAAATATACGCATGAACTCCTTAACTAATAATCTGAAGGTACCCTGACAGTTTCTGGGGTGAGGACCCATATTTGGGTGAGGAAGGATGAAATCATTGAATTTATTTTTAGAGGGGTATAGAGTCTGTAATGTATAAGAAAAAGGTATTTAAAACTCTAGAATTTGGTAAGCTATGAAGCTTCCATATCTTTCACTCTGAAACCATCTTGCTTGAGCCAAGAATCTTCAAAGACCCACCGCTTATTCCTTGTTTTATTTTATTTTAGTTTAATTTAGTTAAGTTTTAGTTGACTTTGTTACAGTTATTAGAGCCTGCACTCCTCATCTCAACATCTTTACCCTAAGGGAGTGTAAGTATAAGCTACTTATAAATTGTTTCATAGAATCTATAACTTGTTTTAGCCTGTCATCAATTGTATAAGCCTTCTTAGATATATTTCATTGTATATTTACCAATTAATACTTTTACCAATTTTACGCCTTATGCTTTTGGCAATAAAGAATTGTAATAAAATATTTTAAGAATCCTTTGTAACTCTAATTGTTCCTCAGGGAAGTCCTTAGTTATGTAATTTCATCTGTGGTCCGATTCGGACTAGAACATACTTCTGTAACAATTTAATAAATCATCATTGTAATTAACTAAGATCCAGGGCCGTCCCTGGGGGGGGAGCGAATGGGGCAATCACCCTGGGCCCCGCGGTTACGTGGGCCCCGCGCTGTCCCGCTCCCAGCGGGGCAGTGCGGGGCCCATGCCGCGACTCTCCCACCCCGGCTGCTTCTTCCTGCAAACCTCCCCAGTGCCTTTGGCAGCGAACCGAAGGCAGTGGGGCAGGGCAGGCCGGGAGCACTATGCCCAGCTCCTGGGCAGCCCTCCCCACCCCCAGGGCAGAGCAGGCAGGCCCAGGGGCAGAGAACGTGGGGGGAGCCCAGCCTCTGGGCCAGCCTGCCCCACACAGCCACATGTGGCCGGCTCTCCTCCAGCTGCCTCGGCTTCCCGGGCCAGGGCTGGGGCTGGGTCCAGGGCCGAGGCTGGTGCCGGCTCCCTGCACCTGTGGCCTCGGCAACCTGGGCCAGAGATGGCTCCCCCCACCGGTGGCCTTCCGGGCCAGGACCAGGCCAACGCTGGAGCCGGCTTCCTCCCCCTGGCAGCCTCGGCCTCCAAGGCCAGAGCTGGCTCCCCGTGCCTGTGGCCTTGGCATCCCGGCCCCCTCGCGAGTGGCCTCGGCCTCAGGGTCCACGGTCCCCTGCAGCATGTGGGGCGGGGCCCTGCGTAGGCCTATTGGCCCAGGGCCCCGCTCCCCCCAAGGGATGGCCCTGCTAAGATCCTAAATAATTATTAAATCCAGCTACATGGGCATTCAGATCTTGCATTTAGGTCTAGTCCTTTTATAAAGATAATGGCTAGCATGAAGTGTTTTATATGATGGGGAATCAATTTTTTTTTTGCAAGATGTTTTTCAAAACTACATGAATGCTGTACATACCCATGATTCATTTGCATTTATAATATTCCCTTTCCAAGTCTGGAAAGTTGACATACTGGTAAATATTTCTTTTTGAAAGCAATCACGGGTCTAACCATAGTCATTTATTCTGAGCAAGGCAGCAGTGGTGGCCTGCAGTTTTGGCAGTGGCAGGCCTGGTCTCCAGTTTCCTACACCATAGGAAAAAAAACATAATTCTTCATTCAGGTGATGATCAAAGGCATGACCCTGAAACATCAAACACATGGATACTTGCTCCCATGAAGAGGCTCGCTAAAGTCAGTGGGACTACTCTTATGGGAAGACAACAGAGTCTTGTGGCACTTTTAAAGACTATCTGTTGTCTTTCTACAATAGACTAACACGGCTACCCCTTTGGAATTTGACTCTTATGGGGTAATGTTCCACAAGGCAGGGCCAGTTTGCAGAATTGGGTCCTACCATTATTACAGTTGTGTTGAAAGGTATCTCCATAATGCTAGCTTTCCTAGTTCTCTGAAATCAGGTTTTATTCCTGCCCCTCTCACCCACCCGCACCCCTCACTAGATCTTTGTGTGGATGTCTTAAATACATTTTCCCCAAACAGAGAGAGTGATTCTCTCTACAAGCAGTTCATAAATAAATAACCTCTTCAGTTTAGATTTTGGTTTTTCAGGAAAGAGGACATCCAAAGCAAAATAGAAGAAACAGTGAGTTGAGAAAATCAGTATTATGAGTGACAGAGTTATCAACAAAGGACATGAAAGGAATCTTGGAATTTAGATTTATTGACTGCTGGAGCAGAAGCTCCCTGTGGACTGGAAAGATGCATAAATATTAATAAGATGGGATTCTTCACATTCCTGAGAACTGAGATTTTGAAGATGGTCGGTATGTAGCCCCATTCCAGCTTTTATGTATGAGACAATTACCATTCATGTATTTGAAACAGTAAGCTATTTTTAGCCTTAACTATACTGGTAGTACTATTATATTTTTATCTGTATGGAACATTTGCTAGTGATAAATTGCTAAATGAGCTCAAAACTACTGACAGCAATCACTCAAGTATCTATGGGGACTACATATCTTAAACTGTATGAATTTGAGAATTATGGGCATTCTGTTTTTCTATAAATATTTGTATTCTGTAATTCGTGTACCACATAAAATGCCCTTTCAACAACAGTAGTACTAATATTAATCGCCAAAATTACCTATTATAGCTATGTCAGATACAATCAAAAACTCACACAGTGGACAGAAGTGGCTAAACCTTCTGAAAAACAAAGGAGGAGTCTACTGGCACTTTTAAAGACTAACAAATCTAGTCTTTAAAAGTGCCACTAGACTCCTTCTTTGTTTTACTGAACTGGACTAACATGGCTACCCCTTTGGAACTTGTAATCAAAGCTTATGAACTCTCTCTCAAACGGGAGGGAAAATGTATTTAATTATTGTATGTTGGCTACACTTATATCCATGGTAAAAAAAAAATAATTTAGCAGCACCTTCTGTTCAGTAGGTATCCCAGTTGTTTGGGTTTGTTTAGCCTGCATCATGTGCTCCAGCTATAGGCCAAATTCTATCACTGACCTGCTTTGGGGATTGTGCAGAGCCTCAAGGATATGTGACCTAGCATGGCTGAATCTTGGCTTCACTCAATTTTTCTGTGTGGTTCATGGATCACATAATATTTTTGTAGAGGAGATTAAGGTAATTGTGCAGATAGAAAATGAAATGTCACACAAAGGAGCCTTTCCTTTATATATGCCCCACTAGAGGTTATTCTTCCCTTTGATACTTGCAGGGATGGCAGTGGGGACCAAATCCTCAGATGATGGAAATTGTCATAGCTCTATCAACTTTACTGATTCACAACAGCTGAGTATCTTTCCAATGGATTGCATTTGTTTTAAAAATAATTCATCACCTTTTATTTGGAGACTCTTCCACATAACTATATTCAATATCAAATTGCTTAAAACTCCCACAATGGACATTCCCTAGGGAGTAAGCATCTACTCTTGATCAAATATGTTTCTCTTTTCCTCCTCAATCCCATCTTTTTTACCCAATGATTCAAATACACTATCTGTGTCAAAAGGTTATTTAGCAAGCAGCCTCCATCCAACAAGGGTGAAGAAAATCACCTAATAATGGGCAAACTTATTGGGTGAAGTTTTTCAAAGATTGAGGAATCTAAATGTTCAGGATCCATTTGGAAGCAAAAGGACACAGGGTGTAGTACATATGATGCAAGATATACAAAAAGAATGATATAAAATATGTGATATGAATTAATTTATATCAACCGGTTTTGTATCAAATGAAATATGCATGACTTCTTAGTTGTCTTTTCAATTTCTAAATTTGCCAGTTATTACACTATCTATTTCACCTCATTCAGCACAGTAGTACAGTAATTAGTATTTGGTGCTCTGACCATTTGTTGTAGGTAGAGTCTGTGTCTGTGAAGAATCGTGGCAAGCAGGAGGATACTTTTTAAATTCACAATGGACATACAGTATGTTTCTGTTCCCTCATCAGATGAGCATAGCTCTTAAGGGCCTGATTCTTCATGGCACTTAAGAATGTTCATGACTTATGGAACATGAGTTGTTCCATTAAGTTTACATACTTATGTATCTTGCTCGATTGGGGCCATAAGCAGGTTTTCTGGTGTGAAGGTTTACGTTTGAATTCAAAATGTGCTTTTCACAAGTATTCTTCAGTATTTGCTCTTAAAATGTTCTTTCCCCACAAACATTCTTCTTAGTTTAATCATTCATTAGAATATTCACGGGAAGCAAGAATAAAGGCGTTTGGAGCGGAAGGGTGGTGTTGTGGTTAAGCCTTTGGACTGGGACTCAGGGGACCTGGAATCCTGGCTCTGCTTCAGATTTTCCTGAGTGACTTGCCCCATCTGTAAATTAGGATAAGAATAGTTCTTTGTCTTGGTGTTGTGAGGATATATGTTTGTGAGATGCTAAGCAGATACAGGCCATATATGGAAAGTGGGTAAAAAGATTAAGCAAAAGTTGAATCAAACATTTAAAGTTTGGAAACTAATTATAAAGTACTTGCCCAGCTCTCTTCAATATACATTCCTAATGTGCCTATTACCAGTGTCCAAAAATCCAGTTTATACCAAATATCTGTGAATGTTTCAGTGAACTAATGTTGAGTTTTGAACTAATCACGTGTAGGAAGGAGTTGCAATGGGTAAACTGATCAAAATGGAGTTTCCCCCTCACCTTTTATTTTACTTTTAAACTCAATTAAACATTATTCATTTAAAAAAAAAAAAGCCATCCCTCAAAATTCATGATTCTTTTCTTCCAGTCTGTGGTTTATAGTTCTAAAACATAGTTAAAATACGTGAAGTAAAACAACTCTTCTATGTCCTTTCCTACTTCTATTATTTGGTCCGATATCCCTTTTGCAACTTTTAACTAACATTCAGTGCTCAGCATTTCAGAGCATTCCTGAGACAAAGGAATCTTTAGTTTCATAACCTTATAAAATATGAGTAGGCCATTCTACAGTAAAGGTCCTTAGTCAAGCTGGGCATATGGGGGGGGGGAGAGGAGAAAGAGAGAGAGAAGTGAATTCACCAAAAAAATAAATGCATTTTGGTATCCCCAGAATGATTCGTGATTTCACACTGAATTCAGTGAATATTTTCTTTCAAAAAAACTGAAAACAAAATTTTGAAAATATCAAAATGGTTTGTTTCCAGTCTGCCAGAAATTTTTGTTTTGTTTTGTGAAGAAAACAGCAGTGGATGAATATATTCTGTTCCCCATTTTTTCTTTTATATTGGGGCACCATGTATGATAGAGGTAATAGGATACCATAACAGGCTATTATAGGATAGGTGCACAATAGTCCTTAGTAGTAAATCATTTCCCTTTAACTTTACAGTGAATTCTCTGGTGGCTGAATTACTGACATACATTAGGCAGTGTCCTATCTTTGTAATGCAGAGGTCTCCAAACTGTGGGGTGTGTCCCTTAGGGGGCATGGAAGAATGCTTGTGGGGGGGAGACACAAAAAGGCCCAAGCCAGACCCCACATGGGCCAGGGATGGAGCACCACCCAGTTCTGCTTTACCTCCAGCCGCACTCTAGCCCCTGGCCCTGCTCCCAGGTCCTGAGCAGGTATTCCAGTTCCCCCCATTCCCCAGTTCCTGGGGGGTTGTGGACCAAAAGTTTGGGTACCACTGTTTCAATGGAAAATAGTTGTAACATTCCAGCTTGTGTTTCCTAGGGAATAAATAATTACTATTTTAAATATATGGACTATATTGTGTTTGGTTACACCTGAGTAAATCCAGAGTAGCCCCACATGAACTGGGGTAAGTACCAGCAGAATTGGGCCATAAGAGCCCACTTCCAAAGACTGTCTGTCAGCAAGGGGACAGGAAAGTATGCATAGACCTAGATTTACTAATGACTAGGAGTGACTCTTCGGGGATAGCTCAGGCCCTTGATGAGACTCCAAAGCTCCAGACACGCTGCAATCAGAAAACTAACATTAGCTCAGACAGGATGCATGAGTCAAGGATATTGCAGTGAGATGAAAAACATGGTATTCAGGCATCTGCCACTCTCTAACTGCCAGGCACTATTTGCGGTTCATGCTGCTGATCGGTGCATACTGGGAAAGAAACAAAAACAGTTTAAATTGGGTTTAGCAGCTAACACCTATCATGTGACTTACTGAAAGAGAAAAGGTTTTAGCTGCAATGCCATGAACAGGGGGACAGCCTGTTTTTTTTTCCTTCCCCAAATCTGTCCTCCTTAAATGATAAGGTTTACAAGCCTGAAACTCAGAGTCGACCCTGAAAAGAAAAGCACGTGTGGTCATAAAGACTGAGCTCAAGATTGTGCGGTCTGTTTTCTTTTGTAATGAGTTCCCCTCTTGAATTAACACCCAAGACCCACACGCAAACCAAAACAGTGATTTTATAATATGGTGTGTTTTTCTGGTTTGGCTTGGAGACTAAATAAAACACTAGAAAGCCTGGTGTCCTGGGTCAGATTTAAAATTAGTTCATCTTTCAGACCATACTTCCTTTATTTACAGGTATTTGTGTGAATGGATGTAGTCAGCAAATGGTTCAACAACACAGGACATGGCCTTCTATATACAATGTATGTCAACTAAAGTGAATTTGCTGTGCGTTTTGGATTGAAACTACCATGCTTATAATGAAAAGTTTTTCTCCTTCCACGACAACCATTTATTTGAAACATGAACTAAATGTGAACTATATCTATATCTTGAGATTTGGAAAAAATGTAATGATAGTATTTCATTGTTTGTCATGCTTATGCCCCACGTCTGAGATTCTTCCAGACAAGATCTGAGTCTCTCTTGTCACATCAATCTGTGCAAATTCATTCATTTCAGTGGATTCTCCTGATTTATACCACTGTGAGAGGAGAATCAGACCCAGGAAAAAAGCTATTCTCCTGGTATTTCTGGCATTTTCCAGAAGCAAGATGTACTGAAACTCTTGAAAGATGGTCTGTTTTCATTAAATTTCCAGCCCAGTTATATTAACCCAAGAGGGTCTGATTGTTTAGATAATCATTACCTCAGCCTCTGAACATTTTGTTATTGTTATTAAATAGACCAACACCGTGATTAAGATGGTTTTTACTCTAGTCATTCTTCTATCTTTTGTATAGCTAAAGTAGATTTCAAAATAGTTTTACGTGTTGTGAGGGAGGAGAGACTGCATAGTGAAACCCCATCAGTTATTTTTAGACATACTGTAGTAAAAATAAAAATGACCTTGTGCCTGCTGTTAGAAAATGCCCAGGTCCTTTCCCTAGCTTTGTAAAACTGAAAAATAAGATAGTTGAATACTTTTACTTGTAGCATTTTTTCTCACTTATCAACCTTCTTTACAATAAATCAGTGGAATTGCTCTGGTCAATGGGGTTTGACTCAATGAATGCAGGATTGGTTGCTTGAATATAACTGTGGCAGAATTTGACTTTGTACATACGTCCCAATGCATAATCTCTAAATTTGTGTCAGTGCATTTTTGGCCTATTGATTACATAAAAGGACCCATTTGACTTTTTATAGTATTGTTGATTGCCTCCAAGCATTGATTAGCCACCAGGGTTATCTTTAGACAATCCAACTGTCCCTAATTCTATTTTGTGAACAAACCCATCAGATTTACTGATATAATCCCTGGTAGGAGAATTGCTTTAAGATCTGTAGGAATCTGCCTAAACTGTCAATTTGCTTGATGTGTTAAGTGAGACCGAAGTTCAGATATATTGCCCAGAAAATTGCTGAGCTTTCAACAATTAGAATCACGTTTGTTGTGGCTACTTTATTCCAAAAGCAAAATCTAATAATGTCTTTGCTGCTGCTTTATGGTCTATATCAAAGTGTGGTTGTCTTCTTGCCTTATACGGTAAACTTTAGTCAATAACTGTCTGTCAGCCATGGACTTTATTTAACTAGATTGATGAAGCTAGAAGGTCTTGCCAAAGAGCAATTAGGACATCTACTGTCCAGAATATTTATTGTAGAATAGCTCAGTTTTGTGAAAAACAACTTTTAAATGATGTGACTGTGACTGTTTTATTGTGCTTCTTTAGATTTGGTAGGAGTAGATTTTCTTTGAAGGCTTCTAAGATTTTCTTTTGATTTCTTCCGAAACGTTAACCAAAAACAAACAAAAAAAACCCACCTTCAAATGAATAAACACAGAAAACATATTAAACATTACCTCCAACAATCCTTTCAATAATTTAATAACTTGAGAGCACTATAAACTTCCCATGGTTTTTATTTCTGACCTGAATATTTTCTGCAAAGACAGAAATTTTGTAGTAACGACGGCAATTAACCAAGAAGCTCAAAAACAGATATGGATGGCCAGGTTCTCAGCTGCACCAGACTTCCACTTTGGTCAGATGATGTGAGTATGAGGGAAAAGGAGTGTCTAATCTACCTGAGTGCTCCCCTAGTCCTTAAAGCAACTATAAATTATGCCACTGGCAACAGCCATTAATGGATTGTTATACTAGATGAAGATCACTGGAATGCAGCAGTGTTTTAGCATATCCTTTCAGTCCAGCCATGCCCTCAATACACCACTTATGCTGGTGGTTCCCAGTTGGTTGGCTGCCTAGCTCCATGACACACATGGGTTCTCTTATGTGAGAAGAATGCCTTGGTCACTACCAGCTGCTTTTACTTTCAGAATGATGTGAACAGTTAAAGAAGGCTGTGCACCAACTAAGGTAAAGTGACGTAGGGGCACAAAACAAGGAGATTAATTGACAAACACTAAAAATGGGTGCTATTGTTCCTTTATATGTAGGCTTTGAAAACCAATGATTAATGTCGCTTTGTATCTCATGGTCCTAACCCTGGCCTAATCCCAACACTTTAATGAAGAGGTCTCTTCATGGAAATGATCGTGCAGATACTTCAATATCATGGCATAAAACTTGAGACAGATGCCAATGGCCTCCTCACACACAGATTATTGTGACTGCAAGGAGAAGTAGCCTGTGTGAGTTGCTATGTATTGGGCCATTGGGTCCCAATATGGAGATGGATACACAACTGAGCAGCTTCAATGTATGCCTAATGGGGCAGTTCCAGAATTTGAATCCAGTAATTCAGGTGCCTTCATGTCAAATAGGCATCCTCTTACATTGCTAAAACTTCTTTACATTTCATATACAGACACTACATGAGAGACATTACTACACAAAGCTATTCTCATAAGCCACTAAGAACAGAAGCTGATATAAAATTCCTTGGGGTGGGGAATAATGAAGTGTTTTTAAGTCAATGCACAGTATAAAGGACTCAGCATAAGCCCTATACATATTTAAATCCCACATACAAGTTATAAATCAGTCTCAGCACCTAATCATTTAGACGTGGGAAATCATTGTAACAATGGATCTTTTCAGGAGTTTGGAAGACCTCTCCTTAACTACCCTTTGAGTAAGTCATCAATATTTCTTTTACTGTAGTTTTAATATGAAATAGATTCTAAGTACTCCTACAGCCCTGTGTCAAATTTTGGGGTTAAACAGGGACTATGGATTTTTCTTGCATTACAAGTGATTTGACCTCCCCCTCCTCTATGTGCTGTTCCCCAGTGTTTGAATCCTAACACCTATTTTGATTTGCTGTTACAGCCTGGCCTGATGCTATGTCATACACTCCCCTGCATTTAATTTCCTCCCACTCTGTAACTTTCCTATCTTCAAAGCGTCTGACGAAGTGGGATTTTCTCCCACGAAAGCTCATGCGATAAATAAATCTGTTAGTCTTTAAAAGTGCCACAGGACTCTGTTGTCTTAGTTCAAGAACGCTTCACTCATCTATAGTATTTACTGCTGTAAACACAGTAGGAAAACAATGAGTGGGAGATTGAAAGGGCAAAATGCAAGAATGAATATATGCAAGAAAAAATCAACTGGGTATTAAAACATGCAGATTTCTATTGGTTATTGCAGTTATTACAAAAATAATTCTAGTTCTGCATTTTATCTGAAACTTCATTACAGGTTAATTATGAGATTACAATGCAGGGAAAACTGCCATTCTTCAAACAATGCTAGAAAAACAGCCAGTTCAAACTTCCTGGAAGTAAAACTGGTGGCAAATGGTTTAGAAGAGGGATTTGGATGCGAGACAGAAGAATGCATTATGCACAAAAATGATACTTATGCTTAGTAAAGGAAACTACAACTTGTGAAATATCTGGCATCTATTTGTCTGACTGTGAAGCAACTGTTGCATCAATATGCAGAACTCAGAGTATTCTCAACATTGGGAAGTTTCATTTTCTGGGCACAAGAATAAATAGAAAAATGGGAAGAGTTTTCAAACACTGTAGTCAAACATTCATCTTTATAGACTTTTTTGGAACAAAGTGCAATTTAACAGATTATCCTGATAAAACGAACAGAAAAACTGCAGATGTGTCCTTGAGAAGTCAAATGTCCCTTTCAATGCATATTTTATACAATAGGCCTTTTATAATTTTGTGTAAGGCATGTGCAGTCATAAAGAGTTATACAGGCTGTTAAGGAGGAGTGCTTTTAGACAGATAAGGATCAGGTTAGCGTTAATGGTGACAACAATCAGATAAAATTTCACTTCAAAACTGGCACTATGCTGATCTACCAGTATTCATTACCACTGCTGTGAGATATGAATTAGGGTCTGTCCTAATTATAATAGTTTAATTCAACAGAGTACCATAAACAATTGTTAGCTTTCTACCTATGGAGATGCTGGTGATGAACCCACAGGTGATGTTCTACTTAGATCTCCATTTAGAGCACTACTTAAATTCCACTTTAATGATTTGAAATTCTTCACTAATTGGACACATTAACTCTTCAAAAGATAACTCGTGTCCCGTCTGGGATTTAATGAGGAATGATTTTTAAATGCTCTCCCTTTAAAAAAATTTTTAGGGGAAGAGCTGATACATCCTTATCTCTCAGAAACCAGAAAATTTTCCCTAAAGTCCAAGCAGGACCAAGGAGTTCCCTGTCTTCTCAAAATTAGGCCACATTTCTGACTTAAATAAACTTAAAGCTATTCTTATTATTAATTGACTGAACAATTTCCACTTGCTACTTTTCTTCTTTTTCAGTGCTGTCTTCCTGCCTCCCTGGCAGTGGATGTGCTCAGTCTATGAGGTCTTGTGAACCTGAGAGTCAGACTAGCTTAGAAGGGAAGGCAATAGTGCATATGGCAAAAGATGAGACTATTGAGGGAGAAGGGATTGTATGTAGAGAGGGAGAGAAACCTTGAGCTATTGGTTCTCCACCTCTCTATGTCCTTTTCTATTTTGTAGCCTGGGAACAAGAGAGCCCAGTGTGTCTCAGGACATGTAGCTCAACAACTAAGTTGCTGTAGCTCTGTAGCATACATGCCTCCTGCATCGAGGGAAGGGATTTTCTCATTGGCATTGGTGATCCACCTTCCTCCCTGGTGGTAGTTAGGTCATTGGGTCAGTCACCATAGCCAGGTGTGCAAAGGTTAGACTAGCTTAAATATGGCACACACCTAAGAGTATGAAAATTGTGCAATCTAAGCAAGTGTAGAATGTCTGTAGTTATGTCACTTCACAAAAACATTTATTTTATTTCTGTAACTATCTTTGCTTTGCTTTGCTTTTTCTTTTTTTTTTTAAACAACTTCTTGGCTAGTCCCCAGAAGATGTAGCAATTTCCTCAATAAGTAGTGAAAGACAAAACAACACTATATTTCCTGGGGAAATTGTATCAACACATTTCCAGGTAATTACAAAGTGAGAAGGAGAGAGTGATATTTATTGTTCAGACCAATAAATGAAAGGAAATCAACACCTAAGAGCATGAATGATAATGAAATTTCCTGAACAACATGATCAGCACACTAGAGTTGACTTTCTTGCTTTCTGAATTGACCACTTACACTGTTCTATTTGTACAGAAGCAAAGCTGTGCAGTAATTCTAATTTTCACTTCACTAGGTCTCTGAAATAAAATCTACCATTATTGGATTTGTTCAGATTCACAGTTGTCCTAAAGCATGATAATCTACCCCTTTTGATTTCTACCAGTTATGCCTGGAAATGCAGTGTTTTTATAAGGAAAGAAATTAGATAGTGATGATACGAATGTGGGTATTTAATGGATGGGAGGGAAGGTTTATCACTGATTGTATAACTCCCCCTACAAACTTCTTAAAAGAAGAAAGCTCTTGCCAGCTTCTCCTCCCCTACATCACAGAGAGTAATGTGAATATGTTTTGCTGCTTTTAACTAGTGTGATGACGGTTTACTGGAATGTTATCAAAGGCTTGTATGCTTCACGGTCATTCAGCAGTTCTCTACACCCCGCCCATACACCTTCCTTGCTACGTACTGTCTAGACTTTTGCCCACACCATTACAGTTCCTTCTGTGTCACAAGATATGTTTGTTTATTTATCTATCTTGTACTCCATGGTTAAACAGAGTGGAATCCATAAAGTACTTAGGCACCACTGAGATCCACAAAACTCCTGCTTAAATTCCATGCTCCTAAAGTCTTTCAGCACCACCACTTTTTCAGTGAAAGTATCCTGCGTGCCTATGGTTCTGCCAGAGAGTTAGAATGACTCTGGAGCCTAGAGACTGGAGTGCCTCCCTTCAGCCTGGTTTAGGTGCCTAAACCCCAACAAATTTGAAAATCTGTGGCATGGAGGATTCCTGAGGGGTCAATCTGTAGCCCATCTTGCTGACAACTAAACAGTTGAGTAGTTAAGGTGTGATTCCTAGAATATATAGACATACAAGTGTTAATTCTGCTCAGAGTAGTACACAAAGAATTGCTTGGCACCCAAGTACATACCAAGAGAGTCTGGGTAGGGATGTAGTTGGATAGCTAGCCTGAACTGCTGCCTGCCATGCTCCAGTTACACTGCTATTTTGTAGCATGCTAGTCTCACAGATCTAGCACTGGTACATCTGCATGAGCTGGGAATCTTGCCTCCCAGCTATGTACTCTAAATGTTCATGTGAACAAGACTTTGGATTATATGGTATTAGGTGCCTTTCCTCTGCATGGCTAGAGTGTGGGCTCTAATTGTGTCTCCTATACAATGTTTTTCCTCTCACAGCACTAAAGACACAGGAGCGACCACAAACAGACCTGATCACTACAGTAGCAGAGAGAGAGTTTGCTAAATGCACATCTGTTCATGCACAAAAGTGGAAGAGAAGTCAGAGATGGGGTGAATTTAGCTATGAGAGCAAATGAGGGTAGATAGGAGGCAGAAAGGGGACAGCAATTGTGGAAAGGAGAAAGTTGTTATGGGGCTCTTGAAAGGTGAAAGGCAAAAATAATAAAAGTAGAAAAGATGTATGTTTGGTGTATGTGTTTGGCAAAAACAAACCAGCTAACCAACCAACAAAAAACCAAAACCCCCACAAAGAAACCTCAAAATCAAACCCTCCTCTTTATTGGCAACTAGAGTGTCTTACTCACTTTGTGAGGTTATCCGTGTATGTATTTTTATTCTGACTTGTCTGTAACATAAACCTCCAATGGAATATATGTACTCTTTCAACTGATCTTTAATGGTTTATGTTAATTGTGTTGTATGAAACAGAAGTGAATTCACAGTACTATAAATCTGTAATTCATTTGCAATAGTGTCCAGAAACCCCAATCAAATATGGGATCTGTTGTAGTAGGTGGTGTAGAAAGTTACAGTAAGGCCATGCCTGCACAGGCAAGTTGTACTGCTTGAACTGGATTGGTACAGCACTACAAACCCTCTAGCATGGATGCAATTATACAAGTATAAAAGTGCTCATAGCTCATTCCTGTACAGGAAGGGGCAATGATTTTAAGAAACTGACCGGTAGCATAAAGGTAGACTGAGATGAAATAAAGGTCACTTTTAATACTTGCAGGGAGGGATCAGTAAGGTAGGAAGGAGGATTGCAAGGAAATCCAAGTTTGAGTAAACAAATTAAACTAATTAGCATAGTGGATAACTGATTGGTTGAAAATGATGTCATCCCCAGGATGAGAAGATGCTGTTGGCTGACATTAAGAATGTAGACAATCAGGAACGGGTCGAAAATTGTAAACAAGGCAAGCAGATGAGGGGCTTAAATATGGGCAATCAGAGAGTCTAGAGAAGACATTTAGAGCAACATCAGTGGCAGGGACAGTGGAATGCAGCAAGAGCTGAAGGACCCAAAGACAAAACAGAGGGATTTATCCAAGAAGGAGAGTCAGTGTGACTCTTCTAAAAATAATATGTGGGTATGATTGTAAATAGAGCTGGGTGACTGTGTTTAAATGACCTCCTACCTCACCCATTCTGTGATTGCCTGATCTAAACCCATAGAATGTCATTTTGTAGTAATATGATTAAGTGTGTTATCTGGCACCTTTATAGCGGTATAGTTATATTCACTCCTGGGGCTGTACTGACATAACTGATTAGATTAAAAAAAAGCAAAAAAAAAAAAAAAAAAAAAACCAAACATACCCCTGCCTGAATTAGTTGCATAGGTACAAAAACAGTGTATAAGCCATGCTTAAGACTGCTTCTGCTTTGAAGAGCTTAAAGCCCTGATCCTACAACTGACAGCACATGGTTTGACTATTGTACTCATGAAGATCCTAGTTGATAGTCCTGTATGCTGTGACTTTCAAGATCAGGGCCTATGTTTAAAACCAGGCACAAGAAGTGGATATAATAAGAGATGGATAATGAACAAAGAAAGATGAGCATAACAGATATTGAAATATTTTATATGAAATGTCGGATATAAATATATCAGTAATCTCTGTTGACACCTGCCTACCTAGTAGAAAGTTGTTTCTCTACTTTTCCTTTCAGCTTCGGCGGGGGGTGGGGTGGGGGAATACATGGTTAATCTTTTGCAAAAGATAAATTATGGTTAGATTCTGACAATATTTTGTTAAAAGGTAACCATTAAGCTATTAGAAAAGCAAGTTTCAAAAAGTTCCGTTGGTAAGTTATTATGTTTATTGATTTCTAAGGGATTGTTCAAACATTTTTCCTTTATTTGCCTGGTCTATGGGAGAGGTTTTTGTCTCTTTCCATTAATGAATAAATAATTGTCCACTGTTACAGATGTCTCTATCTCCCTGCCCTGGAATGCTTACATGGTGGAGGAGTTATTTAGTGCTGCATTCAGCATCCCCAGACAACACTCACTTTCTTACCTTTCTGTATGGCACTTGAGACTCAAAGAAGAAAGAATTAAGGACTGGCTATACCCTCTCCTGTTAGGCAACATAGTCCAAAGTAAAGCTGGAAATTCTCAGACATTGTTTTTCTAATGGAGAAAAATGGTTTGTCAAAATCCAAAGATTTTGTGGAAACAGCAAAGTTGCAGTGGAACCCAGGTACGGTTTCCTGCCATCTCACCCACTCCACTTCTCAGCAGCCTGGGCTGCTAGGTCCCCAGCTGACTGGTAGTCCACTTTGATGGGATGTCAGAAGCATGAAAGCCCTGGAACTAGGGATTCCAAGTTCTGAGGCTCTTAGCTCCACTAAAATTTGCAGGCTGCGGGCTGCCTTCAGATCACCAGTGGAATTAATAGGAAGCCAGGAGACTGCAAACCCCAACTCCCCGGTCCCCAGTAATCTGGGCTTCCATAGTCCAAGGCCAAAAATCTAAATCCTCCCCAGAATGGAATGACCTTTCTCTGCACACCTGGGCACCTGCCTGGGAGTCAGGAGTTATTCCTAACCATGCCATTGGCTTATTGTGTAACTCTGAGCAGGTCCTCTTATATTAATTTAGATGGAATAAGTAGGCCACAAACTTTAACATAACCCTGTTACTGTTTAACATTAAATGGGTTTAAAGAAGATATGGGGTTTGGTATACAGAGGCCTTCACCTGCTTAATACCATGGCAAATACACCACTTCATTTTTTTTAACCTTTTATTAAAGATACAAGAAAAGAAGGAAAAACAGTTAAAGCATTTGAAATGATTTAATATGGCTTTCATTTTAACATTTCCCTTTAGCTGGAGAAAATTTTAGAAGGAAAAGAAACCCTTTTTTTTTCACAGGTTTTTGGATGGAATAACAGATGGTTATTTTATCCTTTTTTAAAAAAAAAAAAAAAAAAGAAGAGGCTAGTTGAAATGAGCTGGATCTGCTTTTACCACTGCTGTTAAAGTACTTTCTTTCATTTCATTTCATTTTTATTCTGAGATTCAGTAGAAGCTGGTAGGGTAGCAATTCACCTGACTCTCTTCCTCTGGCCTGTTCTAATCAGGATGATTTCAGAGATCTGGACGTCCAAGGTCCTAAGACATGTCAGCCATGATGATGAACCTTCCTTGGCGGTAGCTTTTGTATATTCTTTTGAGTGTTCTTTTTATAGTTCTTTCAATACTTTTTCCACAGATTTTTTTTCTTTTAAGAATTCAAAAGAAAAGATGGGTGAAATTGCCCATCTCTTCATTATTTTGTTTACCAATTAATCCTAATATCTGATGTACCAGCTTTTGCTCATTAATGTCCAGTTTCACATTTTCTTTTTCTTAACAAACAATTTCAAAACAGTTCTTGAAACATAGTAACTCGATCTTTTTTGTTTGGACTAACTCAATTTTTTTCTCCCTTTTACATCTTTTTCCCATCAACATTTGTTGGTATAGCTTATTGTAACACTTCATAAACTTTTAAGTATGTTTTACAGTTGAGCTCACAATTTGGTTAAATTTATAGGCCCAACTGTTACAATATCACTTAGAAAACATTAATCTTCAGGAAAGTACTTACTGAGCATGCCCTCCACTTAAAGTGTTAATGTTTTCCTGAGCTGGAATCTCAATGTCTTTCTGCCTCTGTTGTTTTGCCTGTAATGATGAAAATAACGGTCTTTGTAAAAGTTTTTGAGATTTATAAGTGAAAAGAGCTAAGTAGCAGCAACACCCAGTCTTAAATAGCTTTAGTTTCCTATGATTGAATAGAATAACAAAATAATTACATCACAATGTGATGTCTTATGATGTTGCTACAATGAGTTGTTATTGAAGTCCTTATCCCCTTCTATTACCCCATTGGAAAATGGATTTTGATTGATCCCTTGTGGCCAAGTCCTCTAATTTAACATTCTCCAAGATGCAGAAACATACCTGTTGGAAGTAACCTATGGTAGGACTCCTGTAATCACCCTTCTGTTTGCTCTGTCACTTGAAAACTAAGTACCAGATGCCACATAGCCCTTATGGGGTGGCACAGGTTGTGTGTGTGGGGAGCAGTGAAAAGGAGGTGAGGGGGTGTAGGTGGTCATGGTGAAACAGAACTCGTGTTGCTTCAGTATCATTATGTAGGGCTACATTATTCCATCTATTCAAAAGCTCAGTGCAAACCAACTGTAATACTGCCTGCTGTTGGAGTCTCGTACACACAGGGCATGATTTCTTCCTTCTCTTTTCAAGGCTTCTTTTTCTACCCTTCCCTTTTGTCCTCTCCTACCCCCTATTTTTCTACTCTCTTTTAATCCAACATACGATACAACATATTTACCAACATGACATTGACCTTGAATGAGAAAGGACTACTTAGTGCCAATATAAATGCAGTTTTAAAAGATGAATCAAAAGGATGAAAACTAAAGATAAATATACATATTCCTAAGCTACAATTTTATGGCACTTACCCTTTCCTCCTGGAATGTCCTTCATTTTAACTGGCATTTTTATAAGCACCAGATTCTTCCATCCTTAGTCACACTGAATACCTTACTCTGTGAATAGTTCTATTGATGTCAGTGTGGGGTTAGCTAAAGAGTTGGGTATCACAGAAGATGAATAAAGATTGCATAGTCTGACCCATGGCATTTGCCAGTATGCCCTTGTTTATCTTTCCAGTAATTACAAATTGATGGACAATCAGTTTTTACTTTACAGTCTTTACTGAGGTTGTAAGGTTGCTAATCAATTATTTTAGGCTCTCGGCTGTGCCAATAAAATGTGATGATATGGTTTTATGTTACATGATACAATTTAATTTTGTCTTTCACATACTGAAACTCTGGTAATAATGTAACCTAATTTTTGTGGCTAGCCACAATTAATTTTTCCTGCATTTTTGTTTTAAACAGCCATAGAACCTTTTGCTCATATGATTGTTACACTCTTGATACCTTTTGTTTTATGTCTGTATGTCTATTTTACACATTTCCACAGGAAAAAAAACCCTACACTGAAAAGAGTGTACCTGAAATGGGTTCTACACTGCAGTTGAAGGTGTGATTCAACTAGTGTGGTATGCTGCAGTCTACTAAGGTGGCTAAAAATAGCAGAGAAGATACAGTGGCATGGCCCCTATTGTAAGACAGGAATGAGTGTATGGAACCAGGCTACTGAGTGGCTTTTATAGTCTATTCTGAAGCTTGTGCCACCACATCTTCATTGCTATTTTTAACCCTGTTCGCTAGATTAAAGCAAGTGAGAATGTGTATGTGAGCTTCGATCATGCCTCTATTGCAATGTAGCCATACCCAAACTGTGGATTTTTATTAACACTCAGCCAAATTCAGCTGTCACTGAAGACAATGGGAGTGTGGCCATTAACGGCAGTAGGAGCAAAGTTGGACCAGTGCTGAGGGCTTTTGAAAATCTCCCCCTATATCACAAGCCCTGAAGGGAGGAATATAACCTGGGGTTTCCTTTCTCCTTCCAAACCAGCAAGTTCACAAGAGGAAGTGCTTGTTTTGTGGTGTAATGCTTCTGGAAATACAAATTGATAGATTGAGATGAGTTCTTTTTACTAAAGATTCTAGCCAGATGGAACAATTGCCCTTCAGTCTGAATTCAGCATTTCCAGGGCTTTCTTTTGTGAGCAATTTGCTTTTCTCATTTTTGGGCCTAGATACCTTTCAGCGATTTTTGGAGTGACCCCTTTTTTGAAGTTACTTTTGACTTCAAACCTGATGGCCACACTCTTTGCTGTCACCCAGAAGAAACACACAACACAGGTTGTAGCATGAAATTCAACTTTATACACTCCCAGTCTTGGATCAGTCACGTGCCATTGTGGCTCCCCAGCAGAGAGAGTAGCCTGAAGGTTTGCATTTTATTATGCTGGTATGCAAATACCTCAAAATGCAAAATAAGCCAGGGTCTTGTGGGAGACCCAAGTATGCTCAATATATTAATATTTTCAGCAGACAGCCACTCTGTAGAAGCTGCTACACCAGTTTTGTGCCCCCAGGGGATCCTCCCACTTCCCCATGACTGATAATGCTGTTCACATGGCCAGTTTCATTTGGAGGGATACAAGAAATCTGCTGCTTTGTACTTGGGCCAGATTCTGAACTTCATTCCTATTGAATTTAAAGTAAAGGATTTAGCAACAATTCCTTGTCCTCAAGCCATTTTGATATGTTCCATTTGACAATAAATCTTTAAAAATCAATAATTTACATATATGTTTTACAGTGAGTTTATGGAATATTTATATAGGTTATCTGTCTAACCTTTGTCAAGTAGTTGCCCAATACTTTGTTCCACTGCCTACTGTTATGCGATCATGTAACCAACAGCCACATAAAATGGTTGAATTAATATTAAAGATACATATGAATAAATTAACATTAACACACAAACATTGAATAGATCCACAGTGGGTTTTTCAGCAGATAATTTCTTCTTAATAGAGGCACATAATGCTGGGTCATTTAGTATTTTAAAGTAATTTTCTACTACATTTTGCCATTCCACCACTTTTATATTAGAGGTTTGATGTTTTCTAATGCCTGATGGAGTTTTACAGTAGCTAAGTGTACTTAACAGTAAAAATGTCTTCATCTTAATTGCTTCCTCCCATTCCTCAGTGCTAATGGCTATAGGCAATATTCAAATGCTTAATAAAATGAATTAGAATCTGTGAATGAATACAGTTTCCTAAAATAAAATATGCTTAAGATAGATATGTTTGAAAAAATGCATATTTAACAACACTCACTCATTACAGATAAGAGAGCAGATTTATGATAGATGTGTGCACTGAAAATGAGTTAGTTATCCTGTTGTGTTAGTAGAATGATGATGTTCCAATCACATTTAAATCAGTCGTTCTGAGCAATTGCATTGGTGGAATCGATGTCTAGACTTAGGTACTCATTTCAGGAGACAATTTGTGGCTGAGCCCTATTCTATACTTGCCACACTTTTTGGCCGCAGTTGACGGGAGATACACAAGGTACAGAAAATACCTTGCATATCTCCCAACGACTTACTAGGTACTCCCTACACACTGCGCTAAGTTGACTGGAAATGCCTTCCGGTGAGCTTATTGAAACTCTTCTTCCGGGGCTGGAGTTGCTAGGGAAAATTCTGGATCAAATGAGTGTGTATATGCAGATCGTTCAATCGAACCCGAAAGATTGTGCTGACAGTGGTGGTTTTGCCGACATCAGTATAGACTTAGCCTGAGGCTCCTGAGTGGAGGTCAGATTAGTCAGTTCCCCATTCAGTTTGCTAGGCTTCTGAGTAATCCTTTCTTGATGGGAGTTAGGGTCTATAGAAAATCTCACTGGGCACTTAGACATTTTAGATCTACTGCTTGAAAGTGTTAAAGAAGAGCTAGATGATATTGTTCTAAGAGAATCATAGAATCATAGAATAATAGGGTTGGAAGGGACCTCACGAGGTCATCTAGTCCAACCCCCTGCTAAAAAGCAGGACCACTCCCCCTAAATTACCCCAGCCAGGGTTTTGTCTAACCGAGCCTTAAAAATCTCCAAAGATGGAGATTCTACCACCTCCCTAGATAGCCCATTCCAATGCTTCACCACCCTCCTAGTGAGAAAGTTTTTCCTAATATCCAGCCTTGACCTCCCCAGCTGTAATTTGAAACCATTGCTCCTTGTTCTGTCCTCTGTTACCCTCGAGAACAGCCTAGCTCCCTCCTCTTTCAAGCAACCCTTCAAGTAGTTGAAGGTTGCTATCAAATCTCCCCTCAGTCTTCTCTTCTGTAGACTAAATAAACCTAGTTCCTTCAGTCTCTCCTCATATGTCATGTTCCCCAGCCCCCTAATCATTTTTGTTGCCCTC
>ML685796.1:2996455-3045638 GCA_007922175.1 Pelusios castaneus
TCGGAATGTTATCTTCCTGTGCCTTTAACAGGGTTTCTTTAAAATACAGCCAGCTGTCTTGGACACCTTTCCCCTTCAGATCAGCCTCCCATGGGACCCTGCCCATCAGCTCCTTAAGGGAGCCAAAATCTGCTTTTCTGAAGTCCAGGGTGTGTGTTCTGCTTCTTTCCTTCCTTCCATTGATCAGGATCCTGAACTCTATCATCTCATGGTCGCTGCTGCCCAGGTTGCCATTTACTTCTACTTCCCCGATCAATTCTTCTCTGTTTGTGAGCAATAGGTCTAGAGGTGCAAGGCCCCTAGTTGGTTCCTCCAGCATTTGTACTAGGAAGTTGTCCTCAATATTCTCCAAAAACTTCCTGGATTGCCTGTGCACTGCTATATTATCTTCCCAGCAGACGTCAGGATAATTAAAGTCCCCCATAAGAACCAGGGCCTGCGACGATCTGGAATCTTCTGTTAGTTGTCCATAGAACGCCTCATCCACCTCCTCTTTCTGGTCTGGCGATCTGTAGCAGACACCCACCACAACTTCCCCCTTGTTGCATTCTCCCCTAAACTTAACCCACAAACTTTCAACCATCTTGTTTCCACTTTCATAGTGGAGCTCCGAGCAGTCATACAGCTCTTTTACATATAGCGCTACTCCTCCCCCCCTTCTTCCCTGCCTGTCCTTCCTGAACAATTTATATCCATCCATGGCAGTGCTCCAGTCATGCAAGTTATCCCACCACGTTTCTGTTATTCCAATTATATCATAGTTCCTTGTCTGTGCCAGTACTACCAATTCTTCCTGTTTGTTTCCCAGGGTCCTCGCATTTGTGTACAGGCACCGGGCCCATTGCCCTACTTTGCCCTGTCGATTCTCCCTCCTGTCGCATCTTCCTCCTTGCAATTTCTCCCGGTGTCCTCCTTCCCCACTCGCCTGAGGTATTATGACTTCATCAGGAAATAAAAAACAATTATTTGATCCCACCCCCCAGTTCCAACTACCTTCTCTTTTATTCCTGCTGTTACAGCCCCAGCATCCCCCAAGTTCCATCCCTTCCCCCAGGTTTCCCTCAGTTTCACTTACCTGTGGGCCTTGGTCACCTTCCCCCTTCAAACCTAGTTTAAAGCTCTCCTTACCAGGTTAGCCAGTCTACTTCCAAATACGCTCTTCCCCTTCCTGGATAGGTGGAGTCCATCTCTGCCTAGCAGTCGTTCTTCCCGGAACAGCACCCCATGGTTGAGGAAGCCAAAGCCCTCCCGGTAACACCATCTCCGCAGCCAGGCATTCACCTCCAGGATGCATCTGTCTCTGCTCCAGCCCCTACCCTTGAGCGGAAGGATCGAGGAGAACACCACCTGTGCACCGAACTCCTTCACCCGTGCTCCCAGAGCCCTGTAGTCACCTTTGATCTGCAGAGGGTCACCTCTCGCAGTATCATTGGTTCCCACATGGATGAGTAGCATGGGGTAGTAGTCAGAGGGACGGATGATTCTCAACAATCCCTCCGTAACGTCTCGGATACGGGCCCCTGGCAAGCAGCATACCTCACGAGAGGCCTTATCTGGGCGACAGATGGGTGCCTCCGTCCCCCTCAGAAGAGAGTCCCCAACCACCACAACCCGATGTTTTCTCCTGGGTGTGATGGTTGTGATCCTCCCAACCTCGGGGGTACATGGCTTCTCCTCTTCCATCTCATCTCCCGTCTGTAGTGCTGCATAGCGGTTCTTTACCACAACGGAGGGTGGGATGGGAGCAGGGGTGGAGCACTGTCTGCTTCCAGAGGTAACCAGTGTCCACCCTCTGCTTGAGCCATCTCATCCGTCTCCGAGGGTGTGGCAGCAGTCCTTTGCCTCTGGATAGTTTCTTCATCCTTGCATGTTTCCTTATGAATGCTATCCAGGAACTTCTCCAGGGCATGGATACTCCTGAGCCTGGCCACCTCCTCCTGTAACTCCCCCACCTGCTTCCTGAGAGATTCCACCAGGAGACACCTGTAACATTGAATGATCTCCCCAGCCTGACCGTCTGAGAGTGGGAAATACAGGCCACAGTCCTTGCAAGTCCATGCCAGGATCTGGGTAGAGATATCCATGGTCAGTATGTCTGTCTGGATACAGGAGCAGGTGGAGGAGACAGAAGCAGTGCTGGCACAAGCGGCACAGGTCCTCTTCACCATAGTAGCTACAGAAAACACAAACTTCCCACCAACTCCCTCGCAAACTCCCCTGTTTGCAGTCCCTGTTCGCAAGCTCCCCCTGGTCACTCAGCCACTGAGCCTTCTGAGCCTTCTCTGCCTAGGTCAGCCCTTGCCCCTCGTTAAGCACACAGGGGAAGGGTGATCACAAGGCTGATTGAGCTGATCAGGGCTGAGCAGAGAACAATGGTACAAACAGCCCCCAGACAATCACACAATCACAATCCCAACTCACACAGTAACTGACAATTCACAGAAATCACCTGTGGGAAAAGACACAAGCACAAGCACACACAGTCAGCAATTCACCCAAGGTTCGCTCTCTCCCTTGCTTCTTCAGCAAGGGGATCTCCTTCACCTCCTTCTCGGGGCTTCTCCTTCTCCTTCCCTCGAAACTCCCCTGTTTGCAGTCCCTGTTCGCCGAAGGTGACTCTGAGCCAGATATTGGTTTGAGGGTTTTAGAGTTAAAAATGCAGCAAAGGTTTCAGCATCAGAACAGGAAGACACTCCCATCTAGGAAGTAATTAGGTATAGTTAGGGGAGAAAAAGAGGTTGTTGTCTAGAAGCCAAGACAGGGAGTCCTGCAGGCCAGAAAGTTGCTTTGTTTATATAGTTGTGTGCCTATAGAAGGTTCTGTTCTTTGATGTTTAAGGATTTAGGCCTCTTGAAGAGAATGTGACTGGAAACTGTGATTGGTTGCATCTATTTGGTTGTACAAAGATCATGTAAAAAATAAGCCTGGAACCAACCACGACAGTTGGTTAAATGGAGCCTTCATGGAAACTTCTTTGCACCTTTCTAGACCCTATCACTGCCTCAACTCAATGCAATAGAATAGTTTTTAATATAAAATGTGAGGAAGCACATTCAGAATATGTCATAAATAACTATTTATATACCTATATATAAGCAAGCCCCTGTCGATGTAAATAAACAAATTTGTTAATCTTTAAAAGTGCCACCAGACTCCTTGTTTGTTTTGCTGAACTAGTCTAACATAGCTACCCCATTGGAATCTATCAATATATTTACGCAAAAGCTATGCACCCAAGGCATGATTCTTGGTTTCACTTATATGGATTTGACATTGCTATGTCACCACTGGTATCAGCTCATATGATGCTCTGAGGGTGCCCACAGGAGTAGGCTCCACTGGCGAGAGAGGTGACTCCTCCTCTCCCCATACTACATAATTTGATGATCCTGTTTTAAGGCCTCTCAGGTTTCCTTGAGGGCTCTGAGCTGCTTATTAGCTGTGAATCAGTACCAGGACTTAGAAGGCTTTGCAAATGTCGACTAGCAGACATTTAGGAGAGTAGAGGACTTAATTGCCTAGATTGTGTGGTAGCAGTTGAACAGCTTTTTAAAAATGTCATTGGTTCCGAAATGCTGAAGCCATGTGTTAAACAGGCACCTTTTGAGTATCTGGGCTCTCATATTGGAGGTGGACTGGAGGGGAGCAGAAGAGCTCTCTGAATGGGGGTGTGGAGCATTAAGAGGGGGAGGTGAAGGAAGGTACCTGCAGTTGGAGGAGAGTAGCCAACTCCAGTGTGGAAAGGAGGGTCCCAGGATTTCTAGTTGCTCCTATGACAGTTGTTCCAGCCACTCCAGGTTTCACTTTCACCTCCGCCCTTGGCTCCTAGCTGTATTGAGTTTACATGAGTGTGAAGTTCCTACAATATTTTCATTATAGAGACATTAGCCTAGCCCAATCCCCTTCCCTCCCTCGTTCTACCGCCCTGTTTGATATTGTTGTGATAGCCATACAAATACCTTAATAGAATCCTGTTCTCCCTCCCTTCCACTATCAGATGTTCTGGTATTCACTGACAAAAATCCTGTCCACCTAACCTTTCTGCCTTCTCCTTAGCCCTTCTTGCATCTGTTTCATCTTGCATTTCATGGCTATATTTTTTAAATTACCAATGCTCCAAACTGAGTTGCATTGTTAATGCATTTTACAGCTTTCTTACCCCTCCCCGCCATCCTCTTCGCCTTCTCCTTCAGAATCATCACTTCTTTTTCCAATTCCAAGGTTGGATAATTCAAAGGTTATAAGCAGATTGCATCACTGTCAATTTTGAGCTGGCACTTAAAACTGGTAGGGAGTGGAACGGGCAAATTACGTACATGGTTTTGTATACCGTATTGTACCACTGTTTCCTTGGATGTCCACGGTGTCTCTCAGCATGCACTTTTCCTTAGAGGAAAATTTTAGGTACCAGGCCTAAAAAATATGTGTATTTTTAAGAAAAAGAAAATTGGATTACATGCTCTTGAAATAATATTAAGCTGTTTTCAACTGTTTTACTTGGGGATGCGTAAATAACTTTCTCCACACAAAATCTCATTTTATGTTTCTATTAATCATCTTTTCATTAGCCCTAGTCATATATTTGCCCTGGCCAGCTGTACTTTATATTAAGGTTGGTAGATCAAAGAGTATGCTCTTAGATCTAGAATAGAATCCATATAATTCAAAAACCTGTTAAACTAATATTGAGAATTCTATAACAGTCAGAAAAGATAGGTCTGTTTTCCCTTGTGCCTTCATAGTACAAACTAATTTTTCATTGCCTGAGATGTTAGATAAATTATCTGCTCGATTGTGTTCTGGTCTATGGGGCTGCAAGATGGTGTAAGTATGGATATATGCCCTGCACACACAGAGCTCTAGGTGGTTCTGCAGAACTTATGGTCTGAGCACAAGGGGTAAACAGAGATTAGTGCTTGCTATTCACATTTCTTCAAACAAGGCAAAGGGGCGTAGCTGCAGAACATTCGCTCCTTTGTTGGCACTGATGCAGAACACACTTTTTGCTTGCATGATCCAATAATGGATTACTATCCTCCTGGAGAAAGGTGGAGAGGGGAGTTTCTCACTGTTCTCTTACTCAGGGATGAGTATATGAGTAGGATCTAGCCTTTTGCCTATTTTTCCTATTCATGAATTATCTGATAATAATTTATTGCTTTGTTCGTTATTTCTAATTTTTTGCCAGATAATTTGTGGAGAAATGAACTAGAGGCTTGTTATTACATGCAAATTATTTTTATTACTGAAGAACAGCATTGAAGGGATTAATTATTTTTAAATGCTCTCTATTATTTAGTATTGCAGACTGTTACATAACATTAGTCCTTCTGGATTGTTTTTGAAGTTCCCATTGTTCTTTGTGCCAACCTGTATAGTCACAATGGAGCTAACTAATCCGAAAAGCTAAGGCTTAGGAAAGAGGATTGCATCAGGCTCAGACAACAGTGAGCCTGGAGGTAAGGAAGGCCAGCCACGATATAGGGGCCTGGAAGGAGCCCTGGGTCCCAACACATCCATTTTTAAATAGGTTTGGAAGTTTAACCCAGGTATATAGCTGAGCTTTTCTTGTTTCTTCCTAATTTTTCTCCATATCTAAATTAAAGGGTGTCAACATTTGAAACATTCATGTTTAATTTTTTGAGCACAGTAACAATGCTAATTTAAGGTAATCATGCAAGACTGTAATTAAGACAAATCAGTCTTTGCTAGTTTTCTGATTATTACATTTGAGCCTTATTTTTTAACAAATAGAAATTAAGCAGAGAAATATATATAGAGTTTAATCTTCATTTTCTCCCTTAGCTATGGATACCTGTGATGGGGTACTCACCCCACACTAGAGTAGAAGGGGAGTTAATGGGGTTCAGAAGGGGACAATTAATTAGGTAGCCCACTGGTGACAGGAATTAGGTGGGCTAATTAGTCCCCTGAATGATGACAGAACCCAGCTGAGATGGAACAGGTGAAGCTAAGATAACTCCAAGAAGCTGGCAGCAGAAGGGCATTGTTGCAGTGAGGGAGCTTGCAGCCTCTCCTTGCATATAAGATAGGGATGGAAGGAAGGCAACCTAGGGGGAGATGGTGTAAGAAAAGGCTCAGGGAAAGGTTTAGGGTGAGACAGGGTGTGGCTGCTGATTAGAGGGTTCCTAATTTGAAACCCAGAGTAGCAGGTGAGTCTGGGTGCCCCTACTAACCACTGGGGAGTGTGTGTGTGTTGGGTGGTGAGGGGTGGTAGCACAGTGTAGGTAGTGAAAAAGAAGACTGCCTGACACAGTTTGTATGGAAAAACTTGGCTACCCCTGAAGGGGGAAGCACATAGGGTATGTCTACACTAGCAATTTAGGTCGACTTAAGGACCCTTAAGTTGACCTAAATTACTCCATGTCTACACCTGACTTTCATTAAGTCAGCTTAAGAAATTCCTTAAGTCAACTTAATGAAAGCTTAAGTTGACCTAGTAACAACCGCCCATTAGGTCGACTTAAGCCTTAAGTCGACTCCTTAAGTTGACTTAAGGATGGTGTGGACGGTTAGGTCGACTTAACGAAGTGGACTAAGTCGACTTAACAAAGTTGACCTAACTTTTTTCTGTTGTAAACACACCTATAGTGACCTGGCTGGTGGGATAGGCCATGAAAGTAGAGCACCTGCAATTGGAGGGAGGGAGAGAGAGGGAGCGAAAGGGAGAGAGATATGGCAAGAGGCACAACAATTAATAGAAGAGGGCATCAAACCTGGAAAGAGCTAATCCCCGAGCAACTAGTAGGAGGCTCCAACTGTGAGCTTTTCCTATTACAATACTCTTTTTGGTATTATATGTTTTCAGTAAGCCTTTGATGCTATGTCCCCTTATATTTAAGGCAAGCCCCTCATCCTCTTTGCTTCAGCTTTCCTAGGTGGAAACTTGAGAGAAATCCACAACGATGTGTGAGGAGATTGTGAGGATAAATCAGTTCATGTTTGCAAAGTATTTTGAAGATGAATGATGTGCAAAAGCTAAACACTGTCATTTTCACCTTACTGTAAAACAAGCAGTATGTATCACTGCTGGAAACCACATTGGATTAGGTGAACTAAAGCAATCTGATCCAAATAGCAAATCCTATATTTATGTAAATTGGATGAAAAGTTCTTCCTGGGTTAAATTTAGTAGAATCTTAATATCTGTTTTTGCCTAAATTAAGTCAGAGTTCTAGCTTTTGTATTTGTATATTTTGGCTTGATTCACAGAGTTTAGCATAAAAGAAAACAGAACTCTTGCTGTTGGATAAACCATGTTGAACATTAGCACAGTAATCTCATCAGGTGGGGCTGGTCTACTGTCAGAGAATGATGGGAGCCCCATTAAATTTAAAAGTAGATGTCATATATACATATATTTTTTACCATACATGATGAGCCTCTCCCAAAATGGAAATTGGTTATTAGTTATACCAGCAAAGTAATTAGAAGTGTAGTTACCAACAATTGTTTTGATTATGCTACTGAAAAAGAAAAAAGTGTAGGAGTCATTTTATTGGGCGGACAGATCCATTCTCCCTTTGATATATAATCTTTGTTGAACTGATTTCCAACCACTCAGTGTTAATTTAATTTAACTTTGATGAAGATAAGTTATTCAGTTCACTTTACCACTATTTCTGGTGAGATGTCTATGCAGAGCTGGATCTCTTAAGCAGCCTCAATGCCCCTGAGCCCATGTATTCTTAAGACCACTCCTGACAGCCTTGTAAACAGAATGAAAAGAACGGGATTAAAATCTGACTTCTGCAATATTTCACACAAGACCATTTAGGCCCAAGAAGCAATTTTTCCAAATAGAACTGGTAGAAATGTTATAAAATTTGATTTTTTTTCAAAATTTTAAATGCATATGAATGGGTCAATTTTTAATGAAAGCTCTGTCAAACTTCCATACCATTTTTTGACCAGCTCCACTTAAAACTCTCTTTTAAGAATTCCAGGAGGGAATGGATGGATTCATTGAAAAATGGGGCTGGTGGAAAATTCTGTCAAAATTTCTGACAATTGAAATTTTGTCTAAACTAAGTTTTTCACGAAAACTCTCTATGGGAAAATTCAAATCAGGTGTGTCATACCCATTCTCACCTATGAACTAGGTTCCCAGGCTGGATTTATCTCCTACCATGCACTGCGGCAAGGCACTTGTACGATTTACTGAAGAGATTCGGCAAGTGGATAAAATATCATGGGAGATGTATTCTGGCCAAGGAACCTGTCCCTTAAAGGAGAATTAGGATGGAACCTGAAGTAAAATCCCCAGTAGACACCAAGGCATACTTCTCAATTAAAATTTTAAGTTTTCAGTTGACAGTGCTTTGTATATTTGTATATAATCAATTATATAGAGTTGAATCTGTCATTTTCCTTATCAATCTCAAACAGAAAACATTTACTAAACTTAAAGTCATAAATACAGAGGTTTATTTATAACACTTGAAACAACTGTGATTATTATTCACTTTTTAAAAGACAACACTTTCAAGGAGTTCTTCCTCAAATTTTGATACTTATTACTATCAAAAGCTCAAATGCTTAAGAAAGCTTAACGTATTCACTGTCTCCCCTCTCCCCCTTTTCCTGGTTTGCCTAATTATGCTAAGCATAAAAGCATCAAGCAGAATTGATAGTCCATCCTTGTAAATGATAGTATATTGGACACCTGGATGGTCACTAAAATGCACCTGTTCAGCTCCACTGCTAAATTTGTCAGTCTGGCTCCCATTCATTTTTGTAAACTCCTCCCTGCCCACCTGAGTTCCCACTTGTTCCATTCTTGGATAACTCTGGCTGTGTCTTGCCAGGCTGCTTGCCCTTAATGAGAATCATCTAAATAGCTTCAAACAGCTAATGGGCATACTTAGAAGCCAACACACCCAATTTCTGGATGTTGCTCACACATACAGAGTCATTTTATCAGCTCTATCAAGGCTGAAGGCACATAGGGTATGTCTACACTGAAGCCTTAGGCCAACTTAAGGAAGGTTAAGTCGACCTACAGACTGCTGCGTCCACATTGGGCTTATATTAAGTTGACTTAAGCGCTTCCTTAACTCAACTTAACACCAACTTTTACGGTCAACTTAATGCTTAAGTCGACTTTATTAAGTCGACTTAATCTAGTGTAGATGTGAAAAGCCCTTAAATCGACTTAATTGGCCTCCAGGCCCCCTCCCAGGGCTACCCACAATGCACCACTCCTCTGTCGACCTAGCACCTGACTGTGTGGATGCAGGCAGTGGACAGGAGTTTTCAATGTGGACTTTCTAAGTCGACTTAACAAGGTCAGCTTTAAGTCTACTTAAAGTTGATCTTGTTAAATCAACTTAAACAGAGCCTCCAGCGTAGACATACTAATAGAGACTTCCAAGAAGTATGTATCCCAGGGGTTAAAGTAAGGCAGAACTCACCGGAACGCAGTTCCAGGGGCCCCAAATTTGAGGCGCCAGAGTTCCAGGGCCCCTAAAAATAGAAAAATCCAGCGGAACACATTTTCCGCCCTGCCCTGGCTGCTGGCGGGTCCTATGCCCTACCGTTGTTAATCACGATAGTTGTGTTATGCAATGTTTGCTAGTTTGTGACAATAATTGCTATAGACATAAACACCATATAAAATTATAATTTTTTTTTATGGAGTGATAACCAATGTATGTGGTACTGAGAAGTGATTGCAAATGCCTACCTGGACTGGGGCCAAAAACATGCATGAAGGGGGCCCAGACAATACGGGATGGGGGCCCAGAGATTAGGAGGGTTCCAGGGCCAGTTAAATTATACTTTAACCACTGATGTATCCTCCCCCCTTTTCTTCCCTTATTTACACCACTGAATACTTCGATGCAAGCATGTGGTAACTCATGCTCCTGAGTTGTCATTCATAGCTATTGTCCTCATGTAACCTGTGTGGTTTTGTTCTAAGGCCCTGCCTACAATTGGGAAGTTTTCTGAAGATTTTCCCACACCATTGTTAATACTGATTCAGCTCAAAAAGTTCAAATGGTGGTATCTCTAATGTAGATGTTGATTAATTCACTGCAGCTGCCACCTTTCTATTCCTCCAGGCACTCAAGAATTGTTCAGATGCTCTGACAAATCATCTTCTACGTTTGTGAAGACTTCTCTGTTTGTGCAGATGCTGTAAGTGATGATTTGTGGATTAAACCCCGAGTAATTCTAGCAGACATTATTGCAGCTGAAGGGCTAATCAGATACTTTTGTTGATGTCTAAGTTAGTTAGTTCAGGTTAAAAGGCCTTTGCAATGAGATCTATTGGTAAGAAGAAATAGACATCTTTAGTATAATTTGTAAGATTAAAGAGATTTTCATCTTTCTTTCCAACTAGCTACTCATTACTGGATGTTTAAATTCTGTCTAGTTTGTTTGTATGCACAATTGTGCTATACCTGTAGTTTTTCAGACAACGACAATTGTTTAATTCTGGCAATGTTTAAATATGCATAAATTAAATGCAGTAAATTGAAAAAAAAATTGGCTTATTCTAAATATAAGCTTTAATACCATTGTTACAGAAGCACCTGCTGAGGGCTCAAGCAAAAACAAGAGCACTTGCCAGATATAAGCACAAAAATTGCTTATGTGCTTTATTTTGTTGTTTACTATCAGCCTGGGGTTAAGGATCACAAAGGAGGCTGTTTGAACTGCACTTTTCACTATGTATTACAGACAGCCAGGTACACCAGAATGCTCTAATGTGAAGGCATTCCTCCTTTTCTCATAATACAAGCTCAATGAGACACAAAATTAAAAGGCCATAAATTTTAAAATTTTGAAAAAATAAAAATACAGCTGCTTTTTTTGTCCTGAACCATTAACTGATATTACGGGCCTTGAAGGTGGCTTCTGTTAGAAGGAGAAATTAATGATAGATTGGGGATCTTTTGATGCAATTCATGTTATTTGCAAAGAAATGTGCATAAAATCTGGTTTTCCTGAACACACAAAAACAAACAGAAGACTGTTTCCTTTCTCACAGTTCCAAGCCTTCCTCTGGCCCACACTCTACCCCAAAAGTATAAGCCCTAGACTTCCCCAAAACAATTCCTAGAGCACATTTGAGGGGAAAAAAATCCATCCAATTTTAATTTAAAAATTGGTAGTGATGGAAAAAAAATCAATCATGAACCTTGATAAATCATTCTAATGGTTAATTACTGTCCTTGTTAAAATTTGTACCTTATTTCCAACCTGAATTTGTCTAGACTCAACTCCCAGGTATTGGATAATGTTATACCTTCCGCTGCTTGATTGAAGAAGACATTATTAAATATCTGTTCCTGCTTGTGCCTACTTATAGACTGTAATCAAGTCTCCCCTCAATCTTCTATTTAATAAATTATAGTGACATCCTTGAGCCTTTGACCAAAGGTTTTCTAATCCTTAAATCATTATTGTGGCTCTTCTCTGAACTATATCCAATTTAACAACATTTAGGTTAATTGCTCCCTCATTTAGGATGGATGAAAGGCAGCTAGCTCTCCTACCGTAACATCAAACTACATAATAATTCCGTGAAACTCAAAAGGATTTAAAAGCAGAATAAGATTTTTTAAAAAAAGGATTAAACATCTATGTGAGTAGTGAGCACGTCCACAGTTGCATTGGATGGAAAAAAATGTATACAAGGAATATAAACCCATACTCTAAGACATTGTGGGCAAAAGAAAAACAAATTCCCACAAAGCCATGTTATTCCAGCATTGCCTTTTATGTGAATTCTGCACCTTCCTTTAAAGCTGCCTGTTGACAGTGACAGGATACTCGATGACAGGATGCTCCTGGGCTAGCGGGATGGTTTCTCCGTTATTACTGTTGTGCCCAGAACAGGCTATGTGGTGCAGAGGACTGCAAAATGCAGTGGAAGCTCCCTAAAAGTAAGGTGAAAGGGGAAGAAGAACATACCTGAAATGGTCCCCCCAAAGCCCCCATCTTTCCAATGAATGATCAGTGTGTGTGACATGGATATAAACTGGCCATCAGGAAATTTAGGCTTGAAACTAGACAACAGGTTTCTAATCATCAGAGGTGTGAAGTTCTGGAATCATTTTCCAATGAGAGTAGTGGGGGCCAAAAACCTAACTGGCTTCAGAACTGAGTTTGATAAATTTATCAGGGGGCTGGTCTGATGGGACAGCCTAGTTTGGCAATTAATTTTCCTGGACTACTAGTCATAAATATGCCCAATAGCCTGTGATGGGCCGTTAGATGGGGTAAGGAGGGGTTGAGTTATTACAGAGAATTCTTTCTAGGTGTCTGTCTGCTGAGTCTTGCCCACATGCTCAGGGTTTATCTGATTACCATATTTGGCATCCGGAAGGAATTTCACCCCCAGGGCGGATTGGCAAAGGCCATAGGGGTTTTTCACTTTCCTCTGAAGAACTGGGCACTGCTCCCTTTGGATTCTCTGTACCTTGAAGCCTTTAAACCATGATTTCAGGACTTCAGTAATTCAGGCATAAGTTAGGGGTCTGTTACAGGATTGAGAGGGGTGAGGTCCTGAGGCCTGCATAGTGCAGGTGGTCCAACTGGTTGATCACAATGATCCCTTCTAACATTAAAGTCTTAACTCTTGAAAAGCCAGCAAAAGTATATATACCCACTAGTACTATTCACTCTCGCCTTGTGTATTCCACCAGCTGTGGGAGGGCCTAGCATAAGAGGAAGGTGTGGGAGCAGAGCCACTTATTCTAAGGCTCCTGAGTGAGTCTTGCTGCTGCTTCATGAAGGAATCATCCATGGAACCAGGATTGGCTCAAGGGTTTTGGTGCCCTAGGCGAACTATGACTTTGGCGCCCCCCACACCCACCCACGCATCTTATAAGAGATAACATACTAATATATTTTTTTAGATGGAGAAAAAAATTCACTTCCATTTAATTTGGTGCCCCTTAAAGCCTGGTGCCCTGGGTGACTGTCTAGGACACCTGTATGGTTGGACCAGTTCTTCAGCGAACAACCACAGCAACTTGCTATAAAAGCCAGGGGGGTGGAATGTGATTTTCCTGTCAGCACTTGAATGTCACACACCTTATCCCTTCTGCATAGCCACAACATACTAACCCTGGAGGGGAAAAGGTAGAGGAAAGGCTGCAAATCTGAACTCACAGCATTTACAAATTCCTGTTCCCTCCCCCCCCACCCCCGAAAGATTTGCCTACAGGAAGGATGCTAGTTTCTGACAGTGCATGTTAGAGAAAAATAAGCTGCATTAACAACCGTATTTCAAACGGCAGGGAAAATAGATGTTCTTGCCAGGTATATTTACCACTGGTGAGTGACTTTAGAACTCGTGGAAAAGAGGGACTGATAGCAGTTAGCAACATCAAGGTGCAAAGCAAGCAGGCAGTTTCATGCAAGCCTCCCCCTACATCTCCGTATCAGTCCTGACACCAGTCTTTCTGCTGTGCTATCGCTGAGGTTTTCCAGAGTGACCAAAATGGCCCCAATTCCATAATATGTACAAACTAATTTGGGCTCAATCCAGTAGTAGCAGTAGTCGGGCAGTTACTGCTATAGATTAGTGTTTTGCAAAGCATGAACCAAATTCACTTACAAACAGGAAGACATGTTAGACTCAAAACCATTTAGGGGCTGCACTGAATTCAGATGTTGACTTTTCAAACTAAAACAGATATGAATAATGGAAAATATTTCATTCTTAACCCCTCAAAGCACCCAGTACTCCTGGACCCATGCACCATATGGTTGTGTGTTTGCTTGAGGAATTACAACTCCTGTGCCAAAGGTTAATTTATAGTAGTCATCTAAGCTTAGTTGCATGGTTTTAAAATTGTAAATAGATTCCTGTTCTCCAACAGCACAGGTTTTCAAAGCAGGGAATATAATCCCCAGCCTATAAAAGGAAAAGATTTAAAGCAGCAATAGGACATTTGACTTCTGCATATTTTGAACATTTAATCACTCTCCTGGTAATATGGAGTAAGTTAGACTGGCAGCATTTTTTCAGCTGCTTCATGAAAATACCTTTCTTTAATAAAGGCTTAATGGGCTGTAGGCTGATTTAGAGCCTGATTTTGCTTCTGCTGCACATGACTGTACAACCCTTAGGTTGTAAGATCCTAATGGCAAGGACCACAATATATGTTGCTTGTGCAGTGTCACTTATTCTTATAAAGCTCATTATATAATAATAAGGTTATAATCTAAAATACTATACTTTTAAACTAGTTTCAATGGGGGCAGGTGATAGAAATCCACAGGGATGTATATAAAATTTACCTTAACAGAGAGTAGGATGTTTCTGTGTGAGTGTGGGGGGGGGGGCGGGGGACGGGGAGCACATAAAATATTACAATACAATTAAAGGAGCAACAAGAAGGAAACCATTAGGGGAAGCTGATCAATATTTTAAATGTCAGCACACAAATGCAAGGAATATGGGGAATAAAACAGGAAGAACTAGAAGTACTAGTATATCATCTAAATTATGATTTTATTGGTATCACAGAGATTTTCTGGGATAAGTCTCATGACTGGAATAGTGGTACGGAAGGGCATCACTTGTTCAGAAAGGACAGGCAGGAAGAAAGGGAGGACAGTTCCCATTATGATAAAGGATATATACACTTGTTCTGTCCAGAAGAGAGTGGGATGCAGCACACTAGAGAGTCTCTGAGTAAAGAAAATAAAGTTAAAAAAATAAGGGTAACGACATGGTGGGGATCTACTCTAGACCAGCAAATCATGATGAGGAGGGGGATGAGGCATTTCTAAAACAACTAATAAAAATACCCAAAAGTACAGAGCCTGGCAATAATGGGGAACTTTAATTATTCAGATAACTGTTGTGGGAAATAATGCAGCAAAACCCAAAAGTTTCTAATAAGTTCTTGGAATGTACTGGAGACAATGTTTTATTCCAGAATGTGGAGGAAATAACCAGGGTAATAGCCATTTTAGACTTGATTCTGACCATTGGAGAGGAATGGATAGCAAATCTGAAGGTGAAAGACAACTGAGGTGACAGTGATCATGAAATGATGATTTCATGAATACTGTGAAAGGGAAAGAGCAAGAGTAGCAGAATAAGGATAATGGCTTCACAAAAATAGACTTAAGCGAATAGAACTGGTATGTAAGTTTCCATGGAAAGAAAGCCTAAGAGAGGAAAAAGTGTTCAGGAGAGCAGGCAGTTCCTCAAGAAGACAACATTAAAGGCACAATGGCAAACTATTCCAATGCAAAAGAAATATAGGAAGAATAGTAAGGTGTCCCTGTGGCTGTCAGAAGTTCTTAATGACTTGAGCAACAAAACAGAACCCTACAGAAGTGGAAACATGGTCAAATTGATAAGGAGGAGTACAAAAGAACAGCACATGTATGTGGGGACAAAATCAGAAAGGCTAAGACAGAAAATAAATTACACCTGGCAAGAGACGTAGAAAGGCAGTAAGAAGAGATTTTTTTTTGTTAAAGTCCATTAGGTGAACAAGAAAGACAAGGAAAAGTGCAATCCTCTACTTAGTAGGGAATGAGAATGAGTAATTGACAACATCAAGAAAGCAGAAGCACCTAATGCCTATTTTGCTGCAATCACTAAAAAGGATAATGATATTATGTAGAGTATCTGGTTAACAACTGGGGGACAGAATGCAAGCCAAAATAGGGAAAGAAAAGTTAAATAATATTTCAATAAAATAGATGTATTCAAGTCAGCAGTCCAGATGAAATTCATCTTAAGGTACTTAAGGAACTAGCCGAAGCAATCTCAGAGCTGTTAGCAATTATCTTTGAGAACTCCTGGACCTCAGGAGATGTTGCAGAATACTGGAAAAGGGAAAACATAGTATTTTATCTTTAAAGAGGGGAAAAAGGAAGAATCACGGAATTATGGACCAATCAATCTAACTTTAATATGTGGAAAGATACTGGAGCAAATTATTAAATAAACATTTTGAAAGTACCTAGAGGATAATAGGGTTATAAGGAATAGTCAGCATAGATTTTTCAAGAGCAAATCATGCCAAACCAACTTAATTTCCTTCTTTAATAGGATTACTGACCCAGTGGACAGTGGGGAAGCAGTAAACATGGTATTTTGATTTTAGTAAGGCTGGTGTCCAATTCTGGGCACCACAATTTAGGAAAGATATAGACACATTGGAAAGAGTCTAGGGAGAGCAAGAAAAATGATAAAAGGTTTAAAAAAATCTGACCCATAAGGAAAGGTTAAAAAGCTGTCCATGTTTAGTTTTGAGAAAAGAAGACTGAAGGGGAACCTAAGAATAATCTTCCAGTATGTTAAGGGCTGTTGAGAATGGTGAACCATTGATTTCCATGTCCACAGAAAGTAGGACAAGTACCAATGGGCTAAATCTGCAGTATGGGAGATTCAGGTTAGATAATAGGAAAATCTTTGTTACTCAAAGGTAGCTAAACTCTGGAATAGGCTTCCAAAAGAAATCATGGACTCCTCATCATCAGAAGTTTTTAAGAACAAGTTGGACAGTGCCTCCTGTCACAGCACAGGGGCCTGGGCACGATGACTCCTCAAAGTCCCTTCTAGCCCTACATTTCTATGATTCTACAAAGAGAAAATATTAGAACAATTGGTCAGGTCTTCACTACTGCTTAAGCCGATCTAACTTACGTCCCTCAGGGATATGAAAGAGACACCCCCCTAAGTGATACAATGCTGACCTAAGTGCTGTCCACACCAGTGCAATGTCAGTGTGAGACACGCTCCCATTGGCAAACAGCCTCTTCACTAGACACACACTTACATCAGTGTAGTGCTTCTAGTGTATGCTTACCGTTAGAAAGGCTTCTGGTCCCTTACTATGTTGAGTATAAACAGAACTAGAAAATCTTATGCAGTATATTGTGATATACAGTAAAAACAGAACAACAAGACTTGTAGTACAACCACTTCCCTCAGTGCTTAAATTAATATATGTAGGATTATCAGTAAGGTAGGAAGTGAATTTGTATAGGAGACCAAGAAGTCCCAACTCAGGCAGATAGGCTGTTTCTAATATACAAAGACAGTCAGAGGAATAAACATCACCCTTTTTCTTTTGGGGCAAAAGTTTAAATCTTCTTTAGGTTGTAAATGAAAGATGGTCTGAGTTTTGGAATTTGAATTCCAGCTGATGCACGTGCCATACTCCTACTACCTTCTTTGCAATCCATTTCCTCCATATGTCCTTTTGACACAACTTCCCTGCCCAGCATTGTCTGCATACCCTCTCCTGCCTAAAAACAGTTATTTAGAGTTAAATAAATATGTCCAGATAATGCTAGACATGCTACATGCCATGTGTTTATATGGTCGGGGGTGAAAAAACCTAAGCAGTCATTGACCAGAGAGAGGAGAATGACAACAGCAAAATAGTTAGTGGACTCATCTAAGAGAGCTGGGTTCCAATGATTATTGAAGGATTTTATACAAAGCGAGAGATTCAACAGAAGAGACTGAATCCTCCCCACCTCAGAATACCCCATAGCCCACAGGATAAGGAACTCACCAGGGAAGGGGGACAAGGGGGTTCAAGTCCCCATACCTCATCAGATAGAGTAAGGGGTCTCCCACAGCTTGAGTGAGTGCACTAACCATTGAGTATAAGGACAGTGGCAGATCCTTTTTTGTGAGAAAGCTGTCTAAGCCCTAGCCTACACTTGCTGCACTTTTCGGCGGCAGTAGACAGGAGATACGCAAGGTATGTAAAATACCTTGCGTATCTACCGACGACTTACTAAGAGCTCGCTACTTGCTAGGGAAAGCCAACTGGAAATGCCTTCTTGTTGGCTTACAGATACTCCAGTTCCAGGGCTGGAGTTGCTATGGCGATTTCCAGATCGATTGAGCGCATCTACACAGATCGCTCAATCGAACCTGGAAGATCGTGCTGATGGCGGCGATTTTGCCGCTGTCAGTATAGACTTACCCTGAGCCATATCAGTCCCAAATCCAGGACAGGGTTCAGCACTGTGAATCCCATGAGGGCAGAGGTGCTCTGTGCTAGGCACAGAACTCCTTTTGAGGCTTGGGACATAGACCTTTCCCCCTCCCAAGTATTTCCTATAAATTAGTTTAGGCAGCTCCCCACTATTAACTTGTTGGCTTTCATTAATCCCATTCTTAAGCAGCTCATTCTTTCCATGCAGTCTATGCAGAAGCCTAGGCACCTAGCTCAGAACTGCAGATTCCACAAGGTTGGCAGGGTGCCCAAAAATTAGGTGTTAGAATGCTGATTCTGACATTTGGTACCTCACATAGCTTCAGTAAGGAAGATATAATAAAGATTTTTCTGTCTTTTTTAAACAAAGCAAAGGTGGTGGTTTAGATTTTCTGGGTGGTTATGGAACTATCTTGATACTTGTCCTATGAACAGAAGTAAAAGTGCACAGTGTTACTAGAAAATCTGTTCTTGTGAAACTGGAAGCAGTAAGAACTACAAATCTTGCCAGAGACCATGTCCTCACAAACGTTCCAGACTGCTCCGGCCCTTCTAAAAGAGATTGATGAGCATCAATCAGAGTTGCCATCTGATATCATGCAGTTTTATGGATACATAACTGAACTGACCTAAGTCCAAAAATGTTTGAAGTTGAGGGACCATTACATAAAAATCTGTTATTCTGATTTTAGAGATTTAAATTGTATAGGGATAAACCTACAATGGATTTTGTTATTTTTCAAAAAGGTCACAGTCCAGAAAGATGCAAAATAGAGAAGAAATGGGGAAGGAGCTATCTAGTTGTGGTCAAAATGTGGAAATATAATGATCGCTCTCTAAAGGAAACTCATGTAGTTAAATAATCTTTCACCTCTGAACAATTTTCACTCCGTGATTCTATGCCATATGTTGTTATGATGATATACTATACTGACAAGTGTTATTGGAATAAAAAAGTCTGGCTCTGTAATTTTCAGTTAGGGAGAAAAACCTATAAACTGACATTAAAACCAAATATTTTAAATTAAGATGTCTCAGTGAATTAAAAATTGGTCAAAATGAGTTTTCTATTTCTTAGTTTCGTATATGAAGCACTTAATATTTTTAATTAACTACTTTAGGTGTGGTGGTTTATTGGCTAAGAAATGGTACTAGCACTTCATAGTTTTACCTTATGTCACACTTGTGCTGTCTTAGAGAATGAATACATTTATGGTGGCTTGTTCTGAATTTTGCATGCTGAAATTTTACAAAGGAATCTATGAAATTCTAGCATTGAACAGGACATACAGGTAAAAAGAACTGTAGCAACATACATGAACAAGTCTCTACCACCTGAGCTAAAGAAGAATTGATTGGGGCCAATCGCTGAAGTGAGTCATGATCCCCCATGTCGGTCAAACTTCGCTGAAGTATCTGAAGTCCATAGGAGACTAAGTGATACGTGGAGTATTACTTTGTAATGAACTATGGCAACATACAGACATTGTTGTCAGCAGCAGGAATTGAATCCAGGACCTTCAGTACCAAATGTATCTATCGCATAGGCTAAAGAATTTAGTTCTGTACAGTTTCTTAGGCTTGTCATGATGCATGCATGAGATCAGTGTATTTTATCAGCATCCTACCACGTGCAAGATATAGACTATAAGAATTCCAGACCTCCCTTGTAACTTAGCTGTTAGCTCCTGTACTGAAACAAAGGCTTGTAAATCTTCTGGATGAGGTATACTCTGTAGTCAGAGCCAAGCAATTAAAAAAAAAAAAAATCAGTCTGTGAGGTAACTGCCAGCAAACCAGCAACAAAGAGCATCTTGAATCAGAGATAGACCTTACATTTCTAAGAACTATTTGAAAAATCCTATGCAATGAGGTGCTCTCCAGGTGAACTCCAAGCATTATCTCCACATATGCAAATACTACCAGGCCAAGAATCTTTCTGTGGGTCAACTATGAAGTCCAAAAAGTCTAGGGTTCACAACCAGGATCCAGCTGCCATATTTTATCATTCAGTATCTCATCTTCATCCTCTTCCATTCCCAAAATGCTTTGCAGGTAGGATAGACTTTCCCCATTCACTCTCAGGCCACGTCTACACTGAAATAGCTGAGTCGATCCCCACGGATCAGGATCGATTGAGCGACCCAGTGTAGACCCATTCAATCGATCCTGGAAGTGCTCTCCCTTCGATG
Organism: Pelusios castaneus; assembly: GCA_007922175.1. Lineage (NCBI taxonomy): Eukaryota > Metazoa > Chordata > Testudines > Pelomedusidae > Pelusios > Pelusios castaneus. Next base: position 3,016,608 of record ML685796.1, read on the forward strand.
TAGTAACTCTACCCCCCCAGAAAGAGTAACACTGTGTTGAAGGGAGAGCCATTCCCATCGACACAACTGAGTAAAGATGCCGTGGTAAGGGGGGTAAGTAAGCTGACAGGAGATAAGCATTCTACTGTATGCAGATTGCATATCTCCTGTCAACTTAGTGTGGCAGTGTATACTAGGCCTCAGTCTCCTGTGAATGTTAATAACTATAACTCTGCAGTTAAAAATCAGATTAATGATTATTAAAATCATTAAAAATAATAATTTAATATATGTAACAAGCATATAAGCAAGAGTGACCAAAACTGTTGTCATGGTTAATAATTGCTTATAATAAGCTCACTGAATTTTTATATTTGTTACTCTATGATTACAATACTATTCAAGATATACAAATATCATAGGCCTGACTCAACCACTCTTTGAGGCAAGACTCCCATTCGAGCAAACGCTTGAGTAAGAACTAGGCAATCAGACTTCCAAACATAACTCTGCATGACAAATTCATCATTGGCAGGTATCAGGCTTCACATTTCTGCTCTCAGTCTCACTGGTATTGAGTTCAATTGAATTATTCCTCTTTTACAGTGCAAGTGACAGGGAATCTATCCTTACTTTATGTAAGCTCTCTGGGCAAAGAATTCTGGCATCTGTACATGGCCCTTACTCAGGGTAAATTTCTACTGACATTAATGGAAAGCTGCAGGATTTGGCTCCATGGCTATGTCTACACTAGAAAAGTTGTTGACTTTGTTGTTGACTTAAAGTTGACCTTATTAAGTCAACTTAACAAAGTCAACTTAACTTTTTCTAGTCTAGACATAGCCTAAGTCGACCTTATTAAGTCGACTTAACGTTTTAAGTCGACTTAATAAGATCCGCTTAGGTGCTAATCTCTGTCCACACTGGCTTTAAGTCGACTTAAGGCTTAAGTCAACCTAAAACTAGGTGTTATTAAGTCGACTTAAGCTTTCCTTAAGTTGACTTAAGGAAGTGCTTAAGTTGACTTAATAAAAGTCCAGTGTGGACATGGCTTTGTTTAGGTCAACTTAAGCCTCCTTAAGTCAACCTATTTGCCAGTGTAGATGCACCCTACAGGGCTTGTTCTTATCATTCTGAATTGCGCAAGTCATGTGCATAAGTCGGACAGGAAAGGTATAGAATTTTACTCTGTAGTCCTCGTTCCACAAATACTTAAGCAGGCACATACCTTTACTCACAAGGGCAGGATGACAGCTTATCTCTGGAGTATTCCAGTTATATGCTTGACACAGAATACATATGTTTGATAGAACGAATAAGAAAGTGTATGTATCTGGCGATCTTGTGAGAATTTTCATCTTTTTCCAATCAAGATTTTGTAGTGAGCTCTGATTTTTAACAGCAATTTTACAAGAATGTACTGAGAGGGGTAGAATCTCATTTGGAACATTGAAAATTGCATCTGAAAGAAAGCAAATAGATATTTGTGTTGTAATAGGTGTGAACATTCCATCAACCCACCTACCACTGGTTCAAATACATGTCACAATCTGTTCCTTCTATTAGGCTAAAGTCAAACTCTTTATTTTTACACTTTCCTCAGCTTAAACTGAAGAGGTGTCAAATAAAATTTATAATGCCTTGTAGGCTTTATAAGCTGGGCCAGAACTCTAATGTATTCCCCAAACATGGGAGCTTTTCAAAGCAATGCAGTAAGCAATTCTCTGCAAAACTATCCATATCTAGACTTTTATTGCTTCTTTTATGAAGGATAAGGAAGTGAATAGAGAAAGAAATGACTAAAACAGTGTAATTCTGTCTTACTCAGTTTGGCACAATCAGGGCTGCTTTGATGCAAGCAAATAGATAGCATTCAGTATCTTAGCATTCATATCCCTTAGGACAGGGCCTCACCTGAGGATGATGTAGTTGCCATCTGATATCATTTCAAGAATGTAAACGGAAAAAGAAAGGGAGTTAAGAGTAGAAACAGATACTGTACCTAGTCTTTACATGTACAAAGAGTATTAAGTATAATAAACAATGTTTTTCATAATGTACACACTGTTCTGTAGCTCTGCAGTTATCTAATAAGCAGAGAACATATAGTAAGCCTTGACAAAGCTACAGTTCTATTCTATGTGGGTCCAAATAATTGCTCCTTTTGCTTGTACTCAGCAAGAGGAGGGGGAAGTCTAGTACTGCCTTGTCACCTGCACTCTAGGTCAGTATAATAGGGCTGCTCGAATTCTCTGCATGCATAAGAAGGCCGAAAGACATTGCTGGCAGAAACTCATGACTCAGGCTATGTCCATTGCTTCCAGGAGCCTGCCTCTGCTCTTTACTGGCTTGGCCCATTTGGCTGGTACTGGGTAGAGTGCATAATGCACTAATTTTACAATGTGTAGCAGCTGTGCACCCACATAGCATCATACCTGCCTCTGGTCATGTGCAGGCATAAAGTTTGCAGCTACCACTGCTCACTTACTACATCCCCTTATCCCTTGCCTTCAGTGCACCAGAAGCTGTGAAATAATCCCTCCTTTCAAGCAGTAATGGACAGGAGCAGAACACTGTAAGTAATGAATAAAGGAAAAAGTACATGATGTTTAGTTGAAGGCTATACTGTAATACATATGCACAAAATAACAAAGTTAGGATTACAGAACTCTGGCATTTTCTTTAAGTGCTCAGATTTGCAAATTCAGTGTTCTTTTAACATTATATATTTTTCCAGTGTTTGGGATTATTACTTTCCTCGCTCATCTAAGAAAAATCAGTTGTTGAGCAAAAAAAGCCAAACCAAAAGCTAGAATTCCTGTAACTTTCAGGACAGAATCCTTTGCTGAAAGATTAAGGTCAATGTTTTAGATGCACCCGAATGTTTGAGTGTTAAGTGAAAGTGGCGAGTCGGATTTTCAGAGGTTAAAGGCGTTAGATGCCCCACACCCAATGAAAGCTAATGGTGATTGGTGTTTAACACCTTCAACCCTATAGAAAATTCCATTATAGTAGGGGTATGCATAGAAATTTAAATTTGACCCCTTTTGGAGGGCACGTTCGCTGGTTAGAGCTTACTCTCCTACCTGCTTCCCGATCCCACCCCCAGCACAGCACCTTTAGGAGATCACAGTTTCCTGTCCCCCCACCTTATCACCCACAGCAGGAGTTTACTCTCTATCCATCCTGCTCCCATAGCTCCAGGGCCAAAGGAGTTCTGTGTCCCGGAGGGCCCTGCTTGCATCCTTTGTGCATGCCCCTGCATCCTAGAATTGATGGAATGCAATTGAATATTTGACCAAAATACTGGATGAAGTTTAAGGGGGTAAGTGTTACACAAGAGATCAGACTACATAACCCTAATTGCATTTACTCATGCTGATTTTTGGAGCAGTCTAGCATAGGAAACATTTAAAAACAGTATTTCCAATTTGTCAAGCCAAACTGAAAATCAAGAGCAAAGACACATTTTCAAAACATTGTAGTGACGGGTTTGGAGGGGTAACGTGATATAAACAAGCAGATAGTCATTTTTGTATGGAATTGCACTGTTCTTTGGTTTTATTTTTTAAAAAAAAAAACAATTGGAGAGACACTTATTCTGAAATAAAAGTTTCACACAATGATTTTCAAAGAAATCACTGAAGGTATGAGATGAAATTATTTTAGTTATTTGAGTTCCAGGTTGTGAGTTGATGAGCTGTTCTCAGAAGTAACAGAGAACAGAAAAAGGAGCAATGGTTTCAAGTTACAGCTGGGGAGGTCAAGGTTGGATATTAGGAAAAACTTTCTCATGAGGAGGGTGGTGAAGCATTGGAATGGGTTGCCTAGGGAGGTGGTGGAATCTTCATCTTTGGAGATATTTAAGGGCTGGTTAGACAAAACCCTGGCGGGGATGATTTAGTGGGAGTAGTCCTGCTTTTAGCAGGGGGTTGGACTAGATGATCTCGTGAGGTCCCTTCCAGCCCTAAAATTCTAGGATTCTGTGATTCTATGAGCACTATAGATGTGATTTATCTTTTGTTAAAACTCAACTTAAGTAAAGTGATAGAGAAGGCTGTGCAGAAGTTTATTTTAGTTTAAGATAGATTTATTTTGGTTTAGCTTCACATTAGGAACTGGCTTAAGTGAAACTGAAATAAAAGTCTCAAATTGAAATAAGAGTGTCCACTGGGGGTTTTGTGCTGGGGTAACTAAAACAATTTAACCTACTGCACGGTGTATGTAAAATTTGCTTTGTTGTATCAGGGTCTAAATATAGAATCCCTTAATATTTTAATGAGTTGCTTTTCTAATTATAACCAAGCATTTAGCTAATTACTGGTGGTTGTAATCCATAGCTATAAGTGAAAATGTTAGTAGGTTAATTATTTCCATTTTTAACTAGTTAGAGGTTTGTTGCAGGAGTGGTTGGGTGAGGTTCTGTGGCCTGCATTGTGCAGGAGGTCAGACTAGACCAGATGATAATATTGGCCCCTCCTGACCTTAGAGTCTATAAAACTATAAGATTAAAGCTATCACACAAGTCTATTGATCTCTCTGGCTATATCTACACTTACAAATGTTAGTTCAAATTAGTTAATTCGAACTAACTTTAGTTAGTTCGAATTAACTTAATTGGAACTAGCATGGCCACACTGGAATTTTAATTCGAACTAGCATTTCCATGCAGGGCATTTGCTAGTTCGAATTACAAGGAGTGCCCCATGGGAAATGTGGCAACATGGCACCCGAGAGGGCCCATTTTCCCAGCCAATCCCAATAAAAGGAGAAGTGAGATCAGCAGCCCCCATTGTGCCTGGCAGCATGCAGCACGAGGAGATCATGGACCGCACTCTGTTCATGCAGCTCATCAGGACGGTGCTGGACACTTGCTACGCAGTGCCCAGCACTCTCTTTGCTTGGATTGCTGCGTTCCCAAATGCCGACAGTGCGGAGGCAGACACCAGCACCACCACCATGCTGGCCCTGCGAGCTGCCATACTGATGGAGCCCCCCGGTGCCCTGTCACCTCTGGGCACGGGAAACCAGAAGCGACTGGTGGGACTGCGTCATCCTCACCATCTGGAACAGCGACCAGTGGCTGCGCAATTTCCGCATGAGCAAGCAGACCTTCCTCGAGCTGGTCCACGAGCTCACCCCGGTTCTGCAGCGCACGGACACCCACCTCCGACCTGCCCTGCCTGTCACCAAGCGAGTGGCCATCGCGCTCTGGAAGATGACAACCCCAGACTCCTTCCGCTCCGTGGCCCACCAGTTTGGGATCGGCAAGGCCACCATGGGGATAGCCCTCCTGCTTCCTGTGGGGACATTATGGACGGCATCCACATGCCCGTCCGAGCCCCAGAACACCGGGCAAAAGACTACCAGAACCATAAGAGCTACAGCACTGTGGTCCTCCAGGCATTGGTAGACCACCAAGGCATCTTCACTAACATTTATGTTGGCTGGCCAGGGAAGGCGCACGATGCCCATGTCCTCTGGAACTCTGGACTGTTCTGGCATATGCAGGAGGGCACCTTCTTCCACCTCCTGCTCCCCCCACACCATCACCATCAGGGATATGCAGGTGCCCATCAACATCATTGGGGATGCCGCCTACCCCTTGCTCCCCTGGCTCATGAAGCCATACATGGCCAACCTGGAAGCCAGTAGGGAGCTCTTCAACTGACAGCTCAACAGGTGCCACCTCAGCATCGAGTGAGCCTTCGGATGGCTCAAAGTGCGCTGGAGGGCCCTCCTGACGCGCCTAAACCTGGCCGAGTATACCATCCCGGAGGTCATGAGCACCTGCTGTGTGCTCCACAATCTGTGAGAGTTGCGCGGGGAAAGGGTCCCCCACTTCTGGGAGGGTGAAGCCCAACATCTCGTCAGACACTTCGAGCAGCCCAATGATGTGCCCCAGAAGCAGTGAGCCAAGAAGCGAGCGGTCCTCATCCAGGAGGTGATCAAGGACCACTTGGTCACGGAGGAGCCTTGAGGGGTGGCCGTAACACCAGGCACCCTCATCTAACTCACCAGCCCATGCCCGACCCATGCCCGTTCCCCCTCCCCACCCACCCACCCCCCCGTTCCCAAACCAATAAAAAGAACAAAACCCCAATAAATGGTTTAACAGGTTTTATTTACAGGGGGAACAGAGGCTTGGGTGTTCGTGGGTAAGTGAGGGGGTTGGGGTTGGGAGCAGCAGAGCTTGGGGGGTTCAGGGCGAGTGAGGGAGTTTGAGGGGAGTGAGGGGGTTGCAGGTGGGAGCAGCGGGGCTTGGGGAGGGGAAGGAGGGGGTTTGGGAGGCAGGAGGATCAGGGTGGAGGGCCAGGGCTACTGCTCTGGGGAAGGCAGGTCCTGGGCCTGCACCTGCCCGCCTCTGGTCCTGGAGCACCGGTGAGGAGACATGCTGGGGTCCGGGGCTGCGGCACCCTTGGCAGGCTGAGGGTTCCAGCGTGCCTCAAGATGTGTGAGGGCCTCTGCCTGCCACTCCGTGGCCGGGCTCTGGTGCTCGACGAGCTCCACAAGGCGCTGGAGCATCCCCCATCCGGTATCGAGGTGGGCAGAGACCTCCTGCTGCCAGGCTGCCCGGCGCGCCTCCGACTCCCTGGCGAGGCAGACGAGGTCCCCCAGGTGTTCTTCATGGGAGCGTGGAGTCCTCCTCCTCATTCGTCCATTGGCAGCTGGTGGGGTCCCGGGGTGGCTGGTGGTAAGGGCTGGAGAAAAGCAGAGAAGAGAGTTCCTCCCATTAGCTAGCTCGCAAGCGTGGTGTGCAGCCTGACAGCAGCTGCTGTGCCCTGACCATCCCCCTGTTTCCCAATCCCTGTCCTTTGGGACAGGGCTGCCTGGGGAGAGGCCGCCGTGCCGCCCTGCCCGGGTTGAATGCACTGCCCACGGTGGTGAGCTGCAGGCAGCCCTGCCCAGGGGGTGTCTCCTGAGATCACATGCCAGCAGTGCTGGGTGCATGCTGTCTGTCCTTGACACTCCTGACTATGGTCCCCTGCCCCCATCTCCCGACAAGCCCCTGCCCTGCCTGGGTCTGGGTCCCCCCGCCACATGGGAGGCCCTCCATGTCTCAGCCCATCCCCAGGACCCTGCCTGTCCCTGGGACATGTCCCCCCATGGTGCCTGTCCCACAGGCATGCCCAGCGCTGCCTGCAGGGAGGGAAGGAGAGAGGAAGCACCCACCAGCAGGTGCCACAGGTGCCTGGCGCACTGTTCCCTCGCCCAGGTTGCCTTCTTCCTCTTCTTCCTGGTCTGGGGCTAGGATCACCTCCGGGCAGGGTCCAGGGCTGGTGGGGCACCCTTGGGGTGGCTGGTGTCACCTGGCTCCAGCATGATGTCCTCCTCCACTAAGCCCTCCTCCTGGTCATTGCCCAGGGAGGGGGGCTCAGTGGAATCGAGGGTGCGGTCTGGCTTCTGGAGCCTTCTTCCCCTAGGAACTCATGGAACTCCCAGTAAGAGGGGCAGCTGGTGGTGGGAGCTGCTGCTGGGCGTACCTATGGCAGAGGTCCTTGATTTTCACCCAGACCTGCTTCGTGTCATGGGTGTGTGCCCTCTCCACCAGGGCCTGGGAGATGTCGACATACAATGCGTGATTCCGGTGGGTGTCCCGGAAGCAAGCCAGTATTGCCTCCTGCCCCCAGATGTTGAGGGGGATGAGGACCTCCTCGTGGCTCCAGGAGGGTGCCCTGCGGCGGAGCCAGCTGCTAGTACTTCTGCCCTCTGCCATCCCTGCAGCAAGATGGCTGCTCTGGCCAGCTCAGGGAAGCAGTGGGGGCATGGCTTGGACCTTCTTGTGGTAGCCCAGGGCAGGCTCTTCCTGGAGCCAGGAACCCTGGGAGGAAGGTCATTCTGCCACTTAGTTTGAACTAACCAGTTAGTTGGGACTAATATGACCACATGACTAAGCATTAGTTCGAACTAAGTATTCGAATTAACTAGTTCGAATTAAGGAAGCCCTTAATTTGAACTAATGAACGCCTGGTGTGGGCCTGGCTTAAGTTAGTTCAAATTAGGCTTTCTTAATTCGAACTAACTTGCAAGTGTAGACATAGCCTCTATAATTAGAGAGTACCTCAAAAATCATTTCACTTTCCTTCCATTCACCTTACTGTATTTATACTCATAGAATTTTGAGTAACACACTTTATAACAAACAAACAAAGTAGTCCTGTGGCACTTTTAAAAGACTAAATTTTATGAGCTTTCATGGGAGAAATCCCCTTTAGTTAGATGCTGATGAAGTGGGATTTCTTCCATGAAAGCTCATGCAATAAACAAATGTTAATCTAGTTCAGCAAAACAAACAAGGAGTCCTGTGGCACTTATAAAAACTAACATGGCTACCCCTCTGACACTTTTAAAATAAGCACTAATGTACAAAATGGGGTGGGGTTTCTATCAGATAATCATAACCGTAAGGCACTACATAACATTAGGCTTAATACTATGCCTCTCATACCCGGGTGTGATTATCCTTTGACAACCACATGCTCTGTGGTTTTGTTTTGTTGGGTTTTTTTAAATTCCTTTACTTTTCTGGAATTTAATTTTGGTTTTTCAAGTATGTTTGTGTATGTGCATATATAACAAATTCTGAGTGACCACAGATTACTATTGTTATTGTACTATAAAACAATTTAAATATGGAGAGATTCACAAATATTGCTCCTACTTAACACTTTTGATGGACGCAGCCTGCTTTATCTCATCTAAAATAGTTTTATGGTAGTGACATGGCTGCCAACATAATATAAATTCACATACTTAGGAAATTGCTAATATTTGGGAATTTCCAAATAGCTAAAGCTGATTCAGTCTTCGTTCATTTTTTGTTCCTCTACTCACCCAACCACCAGGAGGTAAGGTTAATTTCTCACATAATGGAAAGTAGGCAGAATGTAACCTCATTCTGATTTTATCGTTTTATTATATTGACTGCCGTTAAGCCTTATATTTGTTTTGTCATTCTAAAGGGAATGTGAAAAAGATTGATTTTGTTCTTTTATTTAATGCCAGTCCAACCATTTCAGATATCTGCATGCTTCTCTGGGGAGAGAGAAACTAAATGAATTCAACACCATGGGTTAATTGGATAACTGGAAAGGTATTGCTAAAGATTAATGGATGCTGCAAATGAGATTATACTGAGATGTCATTTAAACTACCTCAGAAAGGAGTGTAAGCTTCAACACGCTAATAAATATTTCCTAATTGGAAAGTAAATTACTTAATGTGCTTCCTGACAGTGTTTTCATAATGTCAAACTACATCATGATTTTCCTTTGAAGGCTCATTCCTAAAGGGAGTCGGTGCATTCAGTGTGATCTAATCCCTACATGTTGTGCTCTGTTTATTAAACTCTTGAGGAAACATTAAAATATATAACTTCATACAGATATGGAGCCAACTCCTGGTCACCTTGTTTTTGCAGATCGACTCACTGCATTCATTTGTTGAGATAATGAATTAGTATAGAAGACTTAAAGAAAGATAATTACTGTCCTGTTGTCCAGTATAGGTTTTAACATGTAAAGACCTTTCTTTCAATTAAAAGATACAGTAATATAGTTGCAAATTTAGAGGATTTTTTCAAAATGCTGGCCCAAAACATCTTGTCCAGACCTAATTATCTTTTGTACTGTAACTAGATGAACTTCACTTTATTAAAAGGAGGAGGAATTTTTTTAAAAATTGACATGTCTCCCATTCCTTTAAAAAAAAAAACATTTTGGCAGGAACACATGGTAAACAGTTCAATACTGCTGCTATGCAGTAAAAGGAGCGGTGAGTTCTTGAATGGCTCTGGACACATCTCCAAGGAATATGTTATATAGTATCTCTAAACTGTGAAAATGGGCAGGTTGTGGAGGAAAAGAACATTTATAGAAGGAGTTTATCAACTAGGAGTAATGAAATGAAACACAGTTAAAAAAAATGTAGACTCTCTGGAAAATACTTCTAGCATTAAAGTCTTTTGTGAATATCTCCCAAAAGAAGTGGCAGAAACCCCACTGAGTATCTTCTAAAAAAAAAAAAAAAAACCTGTCAAAACACTTAAGACTATATTAGAGAGAACAAGTCTGTGCTGGCAGGGAGATGGACTATATTGATGACATCTTCATCATCTGGACCCATGGTAAAGATGCCCTTGAAGAATTCCACAGAGATTTCAACAATTTCCACAACACAATCAAACTTAGCCTGGAACACTCCACACAAGAGATCCACTTTCTGGACACTACAGTGCAAATTAGCGATGGACACATAAAGACCTCCCTATACCGCAAACCTACTGATCGGTATAGTTACCTACATCCCTCGAGCTTCCATCCTCGACACACCACACGATCCATTGTGTACAGTCAAGCCCTAAGATATAACCGCATTTGCTCTGACCCTTTAGACAGAGACAGACACCTTCAGGATCTCTACCAGGCATTTTTAAAACTACAGTACAAACCCACAGAAGTGAAGAAACAAATTGACAGAGCCAGACGGGTACCCAGAAGTCAACTACTGCAGGAGAAGCCCATGAAAAACAACAACAGAACGCCACTGGTCGTCACCTACAACCCCCAAACAAGACCTCTTCAACACATCATCAAAAATCTACAGCCTATTTTACAAGATGATCCCTCACTCTCTCAAGCCTTGGGAGACAGACCTCTCCTTGCTTTCAGACAGCCCCCTAATCTTAAAAGGATACTTACCAGCAACTACAGATCACAGAGCAGAAACACTAAAGCAGGAACACAGCCCTGCAGCAGACCACGCTGCCAACTTTGCCCTCATATCTACACTGATGACACCATCACAGGGCCTAATCATGCCACCTACTCCATCAAGGGTTCGTTCACCTGCTCATCCACCAATGTGATTTATGCCATCATGTGCCGGAAATGCCCCTCTGCCTTATATATTGGACAGACAGGACAGTCTCTGCGCCAAAGAATCAATGGACACAAATCTGACATCAGAAACTGCAATACTGCAAAACCTGTAGGGGAACACTTCAACCTCCCTGCTCACTCCCTTAACGACTTGTTAATAGCTGTGTTGACACAGATGAATAACAAATCACAGCTTCAAAGAGAGTCTGTAGAACTCGAACTTATATGCAAATTTGACTCAGTTGCCTTGGGGTTAAACAGGGACTAGGATTTTTCTCGCATTACATCAAGTGAATTGACCTCCCCCTCCTCTATGTGCTGTTCCCCAGTGTTTTGAATCCTAACACCTACTTTGATTTGCTGTTACAGCCTGACCTGATGCTATGTCATACACTCCCCTGCATTTAATTTCCTCCCACTCTGTAACTTTCCTATCTTCAAAGCGTCTGACGAAGTGGGATTTTCTCCCACGAAAGCTCATGCGATTAATAAATCTGTTAGTCTTTAAAAGTGCCACAAGACTCTGTTGTCTTTCTACAATAGACTAACACGGCTACCCCTTTGGAATTTGACTACAAAAATATTGGCATACTGTAGCTACTGCTTCTACCTGTATCTGTACACCATTTCTCAAGGACTGCCTGCTAGTATTCTGGTTAGCAAGAACAAATCACCCATCTATTGATCACATGTTTGCAGTGGGTGTAGTCAAACTTGACATTCCACAGGGGTTTTACTAGGATGAAAATAAGAACATTTTAGAAAACCACATATTGGCCACAGCGATGATAGTTCAACCAACTCTAAGCACTCTCCAACTTAACTCTATGTGGAGTGCAGCATTTGTTTTGTGACCCAGTCCCATACTTTGAATCCAAAGGTACAGACCTATCAAGTTCTCATTGAGTATTTTGTGAGGATTTATGACTTTTCTAAAATTAACCCCTTCCTAATTTTGTTTCATTGGAACTGGGGAGGTGGGGTTCTTGCTGTCCGTATAAAATGCCAGTTCAGTTTTGTTTTTAAATATTTGGCCTCAATGAGAAATTATTTCTATTGAATCAGTGTTTTAAAAACTCTCAAAAAGAATATAGCAGAAATCAAAGATTCAAAATGTCAAGTGAAGAGAATGATTATAGAGGCATGGATAATATCCATATAAAGAGATTAAAAAAAAAAGATTGGAACAGTTTACCTTAGAGAAGAAGCACATAAGAGGACATGATGATGGTATACAAAATGGATGTACACAGATGGGAGAGCAAACACTGTTATTTGCAATTTTCCATAATATGTGACAATCAATGAAACTGAAAAGTAATAAACAGTTTCCTAGTCACAATCAGCACAGACCAGCAAGTAAACACACTGGGGCATTGCAACTATCAGAAGACAAAGTCTTGAAGAGCTTCTTTGGCAAAATGAAAGCATATGTAATGAAGAAATTCAATGCACCAAATTCACCATGGTCTAATTATACGGACTTCAGTAGAAATAAATTCAGCCTACAGCTCTTGCTTTTACCCTTTAATTGTGTGTGACAGAGCCACTCATCTAGCCAATCTTTCTTTTCACAGCATTCCCTTTTATCTGTATTTCCTCTGAGCATGCTCAGTTAAACAAGTATAAAGTCACCAATGTTGGCTATCTTTCGTATAGAAGAATCTGGGGGAGCTCTTGTGTTTTGGTCCCTGTCAATTGGATCATAAGTTTGTTGCTAAAGGAGTGAGTCAGCACTCCATTAAAATAGTGTGGAAAAAGATTTTGCTCTGAAATCCTGATTAGGCTCTCAGTATGTGAGCCATGGAAACCTTCCGATGATCTGTTTCCAACACCCTATTTCCATATTTTGTTTCAATTGAAACCTCAGGTATGAGAGCAACATGTTTCTTTGTAGCCTGCCAGAAATCAACCTAAATATTTCTAGCCTGGCTACTAAAGAATTATAGTTAATCTTGTGGCTGAGCCACAAAAACATTGCATAGCTTGGCAGAGTCTGTACAAGGGTTTTTTTGTTTTTGTTTTTTAAAGTATTTTAGAAAAATCAGTTACCGAAACAGTTTAGGTCAAACATCAAGGTTTCAAATTAACAGCTTCTTAGCAGATGCTTATGAGAAATTCGAAACAAAGTAGCTACTTTGCTAAGGTGACTGTGAGTGAAGAAACTCTACAAACTGGCTGGGGTGATTTAGTGGGAGTGGTCCTGCTTTTAGCAGGGGTGGGACTAGATGACCTCACGAGGTCCCTTCCAGCCCTAAGATTCTATGATTCTATTTTAAAAGTCTTATCATTTTGCAGAACATGTATTTAAAAGAACAGCAATGTTTGCATGTTTAGTAAAAGTAGTTTTTATATTAGTGTTTCTAAGTGGGGCTCTTTCATATTTCAATTAACCCTTAAAACTATGAGAACTATACTTATGCAATGCAGTTTTATTAAGGATGCCTGAAAATGACTGGATTGATTAATAAAGTGAATCAGAAATGCCTATACTTGACCTTTCCCAGATTTTTAATATTGACTACCAACAAATATAGTTCAGTGACCCTCAGCAATATTAAAACAAAATTAGTTCCCAAATGCTTGGAAGGCTTTTGTGTTAGAGTGCACTTTTGATTAAATTCAGGTGTGTGCTGCTTTTGCGTCACTTTTTAAGATGGAAATGACAACCTTTCAGAGTGTTAGAGCATTTTATTGCCACTATTATAGGCAATATGAAGGTGGAAACAAATCCACACATCTATTCCCTTAACTTCTTATTTCCATGATTTTCAAATTTGGGTGGCTGCTGTGAGTCCTTGTTCAGCATTAAGTGTCACTAAATGTAGTTTGTGTTTGCAAATATTTAAAATTACTTTGTCATTGGCCATCCATTGCATGGGTTTGTTAGTCCTAGGCTGCATAAGTATAAAACTTTAAATCACAACAACTTAATACTGTCTTCAAAAGAAACCCTACAAAGCATTTAAGTTTTAGCTATAGTTCATGTGATCGAAAGTTTGTTATTAAAACAAGTGCAGTGGGAACAGGTCTAAACTTCTCGAAGTTGCAACTCTTACTCTTCAGTTATTTTAAGCATTCTCCGCTGCATCCCACACCAATGGGGTCAGGGAGAGAGAAACTTCATCTGGTCCTGGTGTTTATTCTTTTTCTTTCCAAGTAAGAATTGGTGTCCACTGGTACCTTCAACTGTGCTTCTTGGTTTGTGAATTGCTTCTGTCTCTTCCATAGACATAATATCTTGCATGGATAATTCACCTAAGGTCCTATGGGTATAGATTCTATCCAAAATTACTAGGAACAGCCTATCCCAAACAAGAACAACAAGTCTGTATTTTAGAACTAGATTGAGCCATTCACGCACTGCTCTTCCCATGAGGCAAAGTGGAATTATACCACTCTAGGGTGAAATCACCAGGCATTCTGGATCAAGGAAGCAAAACACTTTCTAAAAACATAGGGCCAGCATACCTGCTGCTATGCTCCTTTTTGGAGTGTAGCCTGTTCCCTCTGTATGTGGATCTTTGGCCCCATGGAACACAATCACTGTGTCTAGACAAAGGACAGTGCTGTGGGAGGAACTAGTGCCTCTCTCTAGGTTGGCATGTTGAGAGAAGAAATTAATGGAGGATGTCCCTCCCATGCATGTATCCTGGCAAAATTATTCCTTTTCTTCCATCCAACTAAGTTAGGACTGAGTCATGTTGGTGGGATGGGACCAAGTGCCAGAGCAACTTATTCTGGCATAGCCTTGTTCAGGCGTACTCAGGACAAATAAAGCAGATGACAAATTTCCATGGTCCTCACACATGCTCATTTAAAATAATGTTGCTCCTCACCACCACGCCTTTTTAAAAAAATAGCTTTTCTTTCTAGTTTTAAACATTCAATATTATAAACAAGACAGCTGCTAGCTAGGTTACACTTGGTACCCTTGGTAACCAAATGTACTATGTTTGAATATGTACCCAACCTAACATTAAAAGGCAAACTCTGAGGCAGCTGAATCGTTTTAAACAGTAATCTGTTAGACCTTTTCAAATATATCTTGTGTGCCTCCCAGTAATTACTGACTATGTAACATGTCATTTTTCTGTCCTATTAAGAACCCAACAATATAGTTAGGTCACATTTTATTTATTCCCCCTTCTCGCTGAAAATGTTTTTTATCCTAACTATAAAATCAAGAAGTAACACTGCATGCATGCATGAACACACATACACGTACACCAATATTTCCAACAAGGATCTACATTTATTTTGTGAGAATCCAGCAACTCCAATGTATAGTCAGATCTTTTACAGTCCTCCCTGCCATATTAACCTTCCATTGAAGAAGTTGTATGTTCTTTATATTTGCCAACAAATTAGGTCTTAAAGGACTATATCATCTAGTTTTTAAGAAGTGCATAAGTTGTTTCCTCAACTGATACTTTAGTCCCAACCCCTCAAGAATTTTTGTGGAATTTTCAAATCATATTTTCCTATTTATGCATGCATATTTCACATGCTGCTGTGTCAGACATACCAACAACAACTATATAAGAGAAACCATTACATACATTCACTTCTGAATATCCACAAAATGATATCCATTGGTAATCTCACTTGACTTCAGTGTGGCTACTCATATGAGCAAGCTCTTACTGACACAAGTTACTTGTTCATAATTGCATCCATTTTGTTGTTAACTGCAAAAGTAAGTAACTGTTATAATGATCTTATAGCATTTAGGTGAAAAGATACCACTACTAGACCTGAGATAGGTAGCATGGTTATAAGTGAACGTACAAAAATGGCTTGAATTTTTGCTGGAGAGGCACACAGAGTAGTGATGGGAAGCTGTACCTCTGCTATTAGACTGCTCATTTGTGAAGTCCGACAAGGATCAATTCTGAACAATATCTATACAGAGCCATTGGGCTGAACAGCTCAAACAACATGGACTCAACCGCCCGCAATTTTCAGATGACATACAGAACTATCCTTCACCACATAGAATAATAACACTGCCACCAAGATGGCCCAGTGCATGGGAAAGATCAGCTCTTGGATGAAGCTGAACCTGAGAAAGACAGAAGTGACATTGGTAGGCAGATGAAAGTTCTTTGGGAGTTTCCAGATATGGTGTGGTCTCCTTGGTCAAAAATAAACACTCTCAATTAGTTAATTTAGTCTCTAGAGAGTACTTCTGGATTCCTCACTGACACTAAATTGTCGGATACAAGCATCCTAATTTCTGTTGTCTCTTGTTGGCCAGGAGACTGCCCCATATTGGTGAAGAATGACCTGTCCTTTGTTATACACATCTTTGTTGCCTCGTACCTGAACTACAGCAATGCAGTGTACATAGGCATAACACAATGAGCTCTTGGAAAACGCCAACTGGTACACAATGTTCTGTACATCTTATCAGCAGGACGGGCTGCTGCAAGTACATCAGACTTGGCTTCTCATCAACTATCAAGTCATGTTCAAGATCTTAGTTTTTCCTCTTCCAGGTGTTCAATGTCCTAGGCCCAGGATATCTAAAAGACCATAACAAGTCCACTCCTCAGAAACTTGCAACTACATGAGAAAAGTTAGACAATGCAACAAATGTCAGCAGGTACAAATATTGCTACTTTTCTCTCCAAGTGCAAGGTGCACTTCAATCTTCACTTAAAAGGCAGCATTTCCAAAGTGAATTCTGTTTTTATTTGATGTTGCCAAACAGTGCTGATGTTTGCTTTATAGTAATTGTCTAAAAACATTTACTGGGAATAATGCTTTTGGAAGCAACAAACTTTAAACACATATTAGAGTAAATGAAGAAAGTGGGTTTTTTTCCAACTTCTAAATGCAAGTACGTGTCCTGGACACTCTATTTAAAAACTCAAATATATGAGGAACAGCATAAAAAATATCACATAACCCATCTGTCTGATCAAAACACAGAAACAAGGTTTGGATTTCAGTTATTAAAACATTCACAAACAAAATGTGAAGGAATGAACTACAAATGTAAGATCATTCATAGCAGTCATTCTCTGAATGATTTCATATAATTAATTCAATTATTAACTCAAACCACAAAATAGAAGGGACCCAATTAATAAATAAAAGAACAAAAGACCAAACTACTTAATAAACTATTTACTTGGATCTAATTAGAAGCACAGAAAGTAAAACAAAATGTTTACTGCGTTCTGCATTTGTGCCACAGATATTAGTGACATAGCCCATATTTTATATTAGAAACATTTGTGTTGCTAAATATGCATATTATTTTAAGGAAGGCCTCCAATTTTCAGGGAAAACGTACCTCTGTCCCTTAGTGAAATTCATTTTCCCCACTTGGCACAAAGTCTAAGTAAATGGGTTTCATCTTGGCAGCCAAGGAAGTGATGGAACCCACTCCTTACAAATATGGCTTAGCTCTTTTACACCTATCAATCCACTCTAAACTAACAACCCATTGTATGGGAGCCCTCTGTGCTTCTTAAATGCAAGATCAGTGTTCTCCTTCCATGTCCTGCCCAATGCTTATCTCCACACGAGTACATTTGACTTCACTCAGAGCTCATCATCCTCGTATGCAGAGAATACAAAAACATTCCTATATGGCTGCTCTGTTTGTATTCCCATCCCGTACTATAAGCACACCATCTATCATCACTTAGTCTGTAGATGGAGACCCCAAATGCATCTGAGTTCACTCACAGAGTAGAAGCTAATGGAGTGGTCTGTGTTTTTCATTAATACCATAGAAGAGTAAGAATTTCAGCTTTAAATTAATGAGAATTTACAGGTGAGGAGTACCAGAAGTGTTTCTTCTTGTAAGTTTTCTAAAATAATTTCCCAGCAATCTGATACAAGTATCCCAGATTCTGCTGTAATTCTTTATTGCCTTTCACATTTCTGATATAGCTTTCTATCCCTTAAGAAAAAAAATTGTGTGTTCATACAAACATGCTCAATTTAAGAAATCTTCCTCTCCCCTTGTTCAACATGGTATTGACATGTTATTTTCCTTGCCCAATATTCTCTGCATGTTACTCCTTCTTGAACCCCTTAATTTACTTCCAGTGCCATTCTGCTCCTACTCAGACTCCCATCTTCACATTCCAGGCTCTGAAAAGTTCCACCCTTGCTTAGATCTGGCTTCATTGCCCACTAAACAGACTTTGTTCCATTTCATTAAATCCTACATCTCCTGCTCATGTACCTGAGCCTCTTTTCATGCTAGTCATTCCTGGAAGCCTCCCCGATCCATTTCACTTATTCTATCATCTTCCTAGTTGGAGTCCTTACTAACACCTCTTGATAACAGGACCAATGAGAACATCGAAGAATCATTCATGGCTATATAGATGCAAGCTACAGGAAGCAGTGCTGTTATAGATTATGAGTGCATAAATTATATTAACTTTTTCAGACAGCCTTCCACCACAAACTAGTCCCTTTAACATTCTACTTTTCCTTCCAGTCACTCAGTTTCTCTAAGTAAAGAATATGGTGGTTTCAGTTTGTGTCCCTCACTTTTCAGGATCAGTTCAGAACAAAATATGTCAACAATAGCTATTGTAGATACCAAATGTGTCTAAAGCACCTTTCATTTCTTCTGTAAAACCTGCAGCACTTGCTGCCATAGTAATGCTCCTACTCAGGGACAAATGTGCTCATAGCCTGACACCTGGTGGCCCGACAAATGAACAAGACATTCCCTGTCATTCCATCTACCCTTTCTCTGTTCTCATAGCACAGTGGTCATGAACTGGAGATACATGAGTGTTAGGTGTTAAACACAAGATTCTTTAGTGTATTTGTAAAATACAGAGGCGCCTGTGTAGAAATACATACCAAAATGATATATAGCATATGTAATTTTTCAAAATCTATTTTCGTCATTTCCATAGAGAAGTATTTTTATGCAACTTGGGTGAGACTGCAGACAATTTCCAAAGAGGTAGCCATGTTAGTCTATTGCAGAAAAACAAACAGAGTCCTGTGGCACTTTTAAAGACTATAACAGATTTATTTATCGCTTGAGCTTTCCTGGGAGAAAATCCCACTTCGTCATAGCGTCTTGCCTCATTTTGACAGCAGCTATGACTGAACAGATGGCAGCATTTCCAGTATATGTTCTGTCTAATTTTATCATTTAGCCATAAACAAGTACTCCAAGCTGAGGACTACAAAGTTACAAACTTATAAAATACTTTTTTTTTTTTAAATCTATTTGGTAGTTAAGTGATAAGGATAAAAAAAGGCTACAGGCTCACAACATTTTCTGCACTAATAATGCACAAATGTTTTAAAATAAAAAATGGCTAAAGAACGTTTAGTTAAAAAGCAATTAAGCATACCAAAATATAGAAAAGAGTTCAATAATTAATAATCAATGAATACCTGATCTTTTATGCAAAACAAAGGTTTGCAGTCTTCATATTCAGAGAAAACACTGAAAACAGACAGATAACAGTTTTCTTGTGAAGAATTTGGAACAACGGTAAACCATGTGGGGTAAATGGTAAACAATCATAAAAAATATGGACATTTCAGAGAGTTGCATCTGATAGATAAAATATTGATTTAAAGACTTGATGCTTTTTGGACATCTTTGGAATTCATTGTTTATAGAAAAAGAGAGCTCTGATCAGAGATTTTCTGGGTTGTTTTTCTTAGGAAAATGTATATGAAAAAGCTGTTTATTGTTTGTCTGTTCATTTGCCTCCACTGTTTATTTATCACCATGAAGATCTAATTCTTGATGATACCATAATTAGTTCCTGTATAGAGGATTATAGTGTCACAGACAGAGGACTATGGCCAATTCCTAGTTGTGTGAAATCTGCTTTATAGTATTCTTCTGATGCAAAGCAGGCTAAAGCCCAGTGAGGAACCAGCAACTTGAGGATTTCCCTTGTGTAAAGAGATACTTTGGATGGCAGGGAGGCACTTTTGTGGCCCTGAGCCACTACCCAGCTGCTGATGTAGGGGACATAGCTAGGAAACACCTCTACTTGACAACGAGGAGTCAAGAAGCTATCTTTGTACCCCCACCTCAGAACAGTTTGGGTATAATTTAGGATCAGACCTATGATTTAAAGGGAGAAATCAGCAGCGGGTATAGAAGATTCTAAGTATTCCTAGTAGAAAAAAATGTGTTAAAATAAAAATGTTTATAATATAAAAGCAAAATCACTTATATGCATAAATCTTCTCTGGAGTGGTGGCCATTAATATATTAGTAAGAAGCAACTAAAGGAGAATGTTATAGCATACACTAATGCACAGAGGCCAGACTCTGTAAACTATACATTGTTCCTTTGTAGAGTAAAAATTAGCTGACAGGCAGCAAGTTGCACACAGGGCTTTCTGCTCAACCAAATTTATACGTAAAGAATTTAAAGCCTGTGGTGGATTCAATAATTTATGGAGGGTTTCCCAAATAAAAAGCATAGCAACAGAAGGCGTGACCTTCCACAGTATTAACTTTAAAGCTGGATATTGCCAAGAGACAAGCAAACCTGTTGGACTAGGAGTATGCACAGAGCTAATCCTTGAGATAGAGTGGAGCCAGATCAAAGATAGGCAGAGGGAGGATTTTAAACATTGCCGTGTAAAAGGGCTGACAACTGATGGAGCTCAGTTAGCGTTGGGAATGTCATGTTAGACTGGCCAGAGGTTTAAGTACATAACCCCCTCAGACTAATAATAATTTTGGTCTTATCCCTCCATGGATGCAATACACCTGGTGACAGAAGACAATGGACTTAATTTAAAAAATACCCTGTGATTCACTGTAAATTCTCACTGAATTAAAAAAAAAAAAAAAAAGAAAAGTTGAATTCATGATCAGCAGGCAAGTGTTAATCCTGATTGCCAAACTGTTTTTCAGAGTTCTGTGTTAGACCGCAGACATTAAAAATGCACCACACTCGGCTACGGAAGATTGTTTTTTTATGGACCCGCGTCAGTCCAATAGTAAGTATTGAAAGGCTCATTATTACAAACAGTTGATTTTGCAGGATATTATAAAATGTTACCTTTTCTTTATGTGGAGATGTAAATAACTTGTGCTGAGGGATTTGCAGAGTTATGAAATCCTGCTAGGAATCAAATAAAATCTAAATAAGAATACAGAGTGACCTGCAGCTTTCTGTCTGCAATTGTGCTATGTACAATCAGGCATGTCTACCATACCTTAGATGTTTCTGATAAGTCTTTAAATCAAAGCACTTCAAATAGTATTAGACACTAATGAGCTTTGCCATGATATGCTAGCTCTGTATTTCTGATGTCACTGCATTTTTTTTTTTGTTTGTTTACTTGGCATATGCAGAGTGCCATGAAAGCTTGGTTGTTTTAAAATCATTTCCTTTTATGACACAGGTGCTGTAAGAGTGCACATACCCATTTATCCAAATCTCTCAAACACATTACAAATGACAGCATCCTGCAAATAGGTAAAAAATTCCCACTTTAAAGATAGAGAAATTGAGGCAAAGTAGATGAAATGCCCCAAGTCATGCAGCAATTCAGTGGCAGAGCCTAGGTTCTGACTACTAATTCAACCCTTTTTTGCTCAAGTGAGACCATTTCACATGCCACTGTATAATAAGTGTGGCATTTCAGAGAAATGCTGGCATTCATTGCTGTAATCATTTGTTTAAATTCTTCATGAATCTATCTGTAACTTGGTTGCAGAAGTACCTTGATATTTGTTTTATTTTATAATCTCTCAGCCATTATATTCATATTTTCCCATATTTTACTCATCAGGTCATTAAGGAATTAATGAACCTTGGAGAAATAGTGATATTTGTGGCTTTTATTAAAATAGGCAACATCCAAGAAAAAAAGATTTAAGAAATTCATATACTACTGTCCCATGCTGTGATGATAGAAAAGTTAGATTTGAGAAGGCTGAACTTAAAAGGTTAAAAGATGAAGCCTAAATCTGCTAAATATCTGTATCCCTACCTCATAAAAACTTTGGTCTCCTGTTTGGCAGCCTCCATTACTCTCTTTGTGATACTCTCCGCGATATTTTAAATAATACTAATATTAAAATATTAAATATTATAATATTTAATAAAATATTAAATACTAATATTTTAAGTAATATATTTAAGTATAGAAATTAACCTATTTTTCTTGACTATATTTCCGAGTCATACTATATAGGAAGGCTGCCTAGAGAATACAAATGAGTTGTGCCTTTCAGATGGTAGAGAATGAGAAAACCCTTTCTGCTTCTCTTGCCCTTGTAAAATGTAGTTGGGAGGTTACTTTTACTTTTGCTACCTAGTCCCTCCTTGAAATCACAACTAATGCAGTAGTAGGGCTATTAGTATTTTGAGATCGAGTGTTTGTTCATATAGTTTTAAGCTTGAAATGTTGGTCTTTTATTAAAAATATAATAAAGAATGTGCTAGAAGATAAGTACCAATACTGAGAGCATACACAAAAATATGACTTTTGTATTCCTCCTAATATCTACAGTGTGCCTACTTCAGCCAAGGACTACAAATGAGTAGTCTTTTCTGCATCATGCCCTCTACCGACCATAGTAAAACTTCTGGCATGATCCTTTAGTGCTATTTTCCCCCTCTTAGAATAAGTTTCATTAAAGTACTAGAAGTTTTTTTTAAAAAAAACAAAAGCATCTTAAGTTTTTAAAACTAAAGCAAACACTTCTTACCGTCCTCATTTGCCAGCTCCCTCCCAGATCCCTACTCTGATGTCTATAACTCTGTTCTTCATCTGTGGTCGGTAGCTGGTGCCTATGAATTTACTATAGTATATTCAATGTTCTTTACATCCCTCCAAAAATGTAATGCCTCTCTACCCAAAAGGCTGTGTCCAGGTGACCATTAATTTCTAATGTCCTTGAACAAGCTGCACTGTTTTAGCTTTAATGTTTGATAAACATCTGTCTCACAGATTAGCTTGGTATGACTTACATAGTGCATAATCTTCTAAAACACCCAATGAGAGAAGTTCCTTATTAATGGAGATTTCTTCCAGCCTGACACTGCATTTCACATGACTGAACTTGGCTGACACAGTAATTATTGATCCCCATGATTGCTGTGCTCTGTGCTTCGTGTCATTCATCCGGCCTGCTTTTAACTATTACTTATCATCTTTCAAATGATTCAGTTGAGAAATGTTTTGTTATTTTAGTAATATGTTTTTGTTGGTGCAGTCATATTTACATAATTAAGTCTTAAGAGACATAGACATGAAGGACTAAAACTAAGAACAAAAGTGTTGTAAAGCATAACTTACGTGGAATCCTAGATTTCACACCAAGGAAATTAATATCAACCCATCTGCACTGACTGCTGACGGTTGGGCTTTCATGATAAGAACATTTTGAAAACAAACACTTTTGGAGGGTAGCAGTGGAGAAGCAAGTCAGGGCCTCAGTACACCTAATAGCCCTGTTTAGGTTTATGAGTGAGTTCAAAGCTTTGTGGAGGAACTTCTTCCTTCCTCTTCATTTGGAGCTCTGAGGGAAAAACAATGGTGCAATTTTAAAAAGCAATTTTTAAATCAATAAGGTCAAGTCCACTCCTGATCCACTGAGCACTGTAAAAATGAACCTGCATTTTTTTGGGTTTTTGTTTTTCAGTCAGACCTTTTCCCCCTCAGGGAAGAGAGGGTGACTTAAACTTCATTTCAGTAAACAAAGCAAACAAACAAAAACCTCCCAACAGGTTTTCATCAACATTTTCTAGCAGCTCAACTGGTTAGTCACTTATGTAAATATTGGCCTGCATGTTATTCCCCCTATATATTATAGTACATTTTAGAAGCATATCTATTTTGTTACATAGGTTTTCTGGGTATTTCTATGGATGTCAACTATGAAGCAAAGGAAAAAATGGTACTATTGTAAGTCTGCAAAATGGATACAGTGACAACATAATATAATAGCTACTGGTACTTTGTTTGGGAAAGTGCAACAGGATGTTAATTTTTAAAGGAGGCCCCATACATGGGCACCATTTATATACCCAAGTATTGCCAAATTGCCCCCCCCCTCCCCCCTGCATTCCTTTTGAAATCAGTTGAGCCAGTTATTCAAAGGATACAAATAAATCCATTGACAATAAAGAAAAAACTGGAAAAAGAAATCAATGTTGAACAAAATAGTGAAGAGAGTCAAATGCAAAATTAGAAAACTCAGGAAAAACTAAGATCCTGAGGTATGATGGGGACAGTAGTCTGTAACCTACTGCATCACTTGAAACTATTAGAAAACATTAAGATTTGGTCTGATTATAGGTTTCAGCCCTTTCACACAATGGTCTCCTAGAAGGAGGATAAGATGCTTCATTTCAAAAAGTTTGATGGAACTCCTGGCTACTGACGTTGTACATTTGATGGTTAGTCAGAAATCAGCTTTTCATGTCTAAACACACTATGGAAACAATGTCTGGCCACTGCCTTAGTTGTTCTGATTTGAAGAAATTAGATCAAACTCTCTCCTTAATAACCCAAACACTTCCAGTGTATTGCAGTTATATTGTAGCCAGAAAACCTTATATGGATCTAAAAATCTGCCTTTCCTCTATGGAAAGAGACTAATCCACAACTGACAGATTCTCTCTAGCATGAAGTCACCATAAATTATGTCTAAGCATATTTAGAACATGTTCAGAATTTTTGCCAAGCTCTAGTACTGTGTGCCAGATTGTTAATTAGCTTGCTTTGAGGTGTTCATTACCAAGTGATTAGCTTGAACCAAGACTGTTCAAACAGTTAATTCTGAGAGACATTTACCTTCATGTGAAGGGCCAGAACAAGTCCTACATAAAATTTATCTATGATAGACCAGTAGTTTCTTGGAAATCAAAGTTTTTAAAAGTTTTGATAAATTTGTAAACAGAGTTGAGGATATCTGACCCAGCTGTGTTAATCTTGTGGGGAGGGGGCAATGTTTCAGTTTTTAACTAACTCTCATTTTAGAGGAGGATGGAACAAATTGGGGGAAATCCCATGAGAGGAACACCAGAGACTCTTCTACCCAGGGATGCCTCTGTTGGCTTTTCCTATGGGAAAAAGTTTTCCCTCCCTCAAACAGGAACTATAAATCATGAATCAGGATAATTCAGCTAGGCTGGCTGGAAGCTCTGCCGCAACTGTTCTTTATTGAAAACTGGGTTTTCATCTAAATGAAGTTTTGGTTTCTACTGAAAGTTTCAATTTTTATATCAGAGAAATGAATGCCAAAAAGCAGAAATATTTCAGCATTTTCAGTCTATGATAGTGCTTCCTGTCTCCATTTTCCTCCATGGGCTGTGCTTCTTAGCCAGCCTTCATTTCCTAAGAATCACTGCCTCCCCTCTCAAAAATAGGACGCTGTTTCATTATCATGGGTAATGCAGTCCAACTAAGGATTCCGGTCTATAGAGAAGAATGCAAGCTTAAAGATACCTGAACTACAATTCTCATGAGGCATTTTTACCATTTGCAAATGGAAATGTTTTGGTTTTCAGCTGATTTATTTATTAGAATAAAAATGTCTGCTGAAAAAACTATAACATTTTCCATGGAAAAACACAAAAAGCAACATTTTAGCCATATGATACTATTGTTCCCTATGCTCTAGGGCCACAGCATATAAGGTAGCTATGTTATCATTGTTCTAGCTAAGATTTATATACTAGGTTTTCACTGCTTTTAACATATTTGGACAGCAAATCCTTGTACTAGCCATCCCAACATAATGGTCAGGGTTTTTCTAAGCAGTTTCATGAAGTAGTAAGATCACTTACCAGCGAACTTCTGCTCATTAATATGGCTTATTTACAGTGCATATCCACACACTGATAACTTCTAGAAAAGTCTTGTACAGTATGAGAGAATTGTACAAGTGATTAAGCATCCACACTGAAATTAAGCAAGGGAATGAAAACAGAAGCTGATTCTCCCCACACCAATCCAAAATTGGCATAAGTGAAACTGTGTACTTCAGTAAAGCTATCAATTTACATCAGTATACCCCAAAGGAGAATTAGAAAAAAATGTTTTGAAAACAGATTTGTATCTCAGGACTATTTTGTGATTTCCCTCACCCCAAGCATTTTGGAAATGACTTACCATAGTCTAAACCCTGTGTGGTAGCAACTGCATCAAATAAAGAATAGAAATTTATATGTAGCCTGTATTTTAGTTGTCTTCAGTGGGATATTCTATTCCCTTTCCATGGTTTCATAACTTGTTCTCCTTTAGGGAGGATATGATTAACTTCCTGAGTTCTAACTTATGTGGTTTTCTACTGACTGGATGGTAAACTTAAGTACTTCAGAGTTTATCCTTATGAAATTAACAGAGACTGTAGTCTAAAGAAAGTTGTAGTAACCTCAGAGTTTTCATGTAAACAACAAAGGAAGCAATAATTTAAAAACATTTTACACCTATCCAAAGTATAGACATATATAAAGAGAATGAACTTCATACACGCTCTTTACTTAACTAAATAAAGTGATTGAAATCAGTTTCCCTTTAGAGAAAATATTGGATAATCATTGTTTTCTTCACATATGATAGAAAAATGTATTTTGACTATAGACAGCTCTGGTAGTGATGCCTAAAGTTAAGGCTACCTAATGTTTTCTATTACAAGATCCATTTTTTAGTTGCATATAAAAAAAATCTGTGCTAAACTAAGTGTTCAGGCTTAAATTTTCCAGGCCAGATCTGTTTTAACCATGTGAGATTTTGTTATTATTTTGTTTTTGAAAGTTCCAGTAAATGTGAGTTAGTAATTCTGGGAAAAAATAATTTTGCCCAGGAGAAAAATTCAAAATGTTTTGCTGAAAAGCCCTGCTCCAAAGCACTGAGATACAAAGGGCTTGAAATTTGGAAGGATATTTGCTCTGGTGCCAGAGATGTGCCTTTTACCATCCTCATGAAAGACTGCCCAAATTTGGCCAAGTTAGGAACATTTAAAACAAACAAACAAACTGCTCATACTCGGTAGAGGCTTGTTAAATAATTTTCTGAAGACTGTGTCTGCACTGAGCATGCTCCATCGCCTCACTGCTCTTCTAACTGACTGAAATTCACATCCACTGCTCCTACAGCATGTTTGAGCATGTTTCATAAATCGGGGTTCCCAGAATGAGCAGAAGCTCCCCTGTAATTGTTCCTCCTGGGAGTCAGAGGCTATCAGCAAAAGTCTGAAATCCACTGCCAGAGTGGATCATATCCCTGTACTGGCTGGTTCTCAGGGTGAGGTAACTTGCTACTTCTATCAGTTATCCCTTTAGCACAAGTGGCAGAGTCCTATGTGGTTGATCTCAAACTTACAACCCTGCTGGTGACTAGGTGGTCAATATGGTTGTAAATGAGGGGGTTAATTTTTGAATTTATAGTTGAACCCATACACAAGTTTAGGATGTTTCAATGTAAGTATATAGAACACATTAAGTTTACAAAACTAAACACTCAGGATGCGTCTACACTTACAAGTTAGGTCGACTTAAGGAGGCTTAAGTTGACCTAAACTACTCCGCGCCCACACTGGGCTTTCCTTAAGTCAACTTAAACATTTCCTTAAATTGACATAAGGAAAAGTTAAGTCGACTTAATAACACTTTGTTTTAGGTTGATTTAAGGCTTAAGTCGACCTTATTAGGTCGATTTAAGCCATTGTGAACGGGGATTAGAGCCTAAATTGACCTAATTAAGTTAACTTAAAGTGTTAATTTGACTTAAGGTCAAAAAGGGGCTATATTTACACTAGACAAGTTAAGTCAACTTTTGTTAAATCAACTCAATAAGGTCGACTTTAAGGCGATTTAAAGTCAACCTTATTAAGTCAACTTAATAAAGTCGATTTAACTTTTCTAGTGTAGACATAGCCTGAGATATTTTAACTTGACAGGATAAAGCCTACCCATAGAACTCTGATATCCCACTTATATGTGTTAGGATAAACTCCTTAATTTCATAATCATGCCATTTTCCCCTGTTGTTCATTCAGTACATGGGATAGATTGCACTCACTGAATAGGTGACTATTCAGTTTTTCTCATCGTCATTATTCAAAGCACAGCCCAGATCTTATTTATTGAGCCCAATAACTTGGGTAGGTCTTCCTGAAAGGCTTCTAGTCTTGATTTGAAGTCATCAAGAGATTGAGAATTCTTCAATTCCCTTGGTAGTTTTTAACAGTCAGAGTACTCAATCACTGGAAAAACCTAAATAACTAAATCACAGATTAAGATCATGAATATTCATTAATTCTGGATGTTCAATTCAAGGTACCTAGGGCTAGATTTTCCCCATAGTGTTTAGTACATATGGTCAGAACAAAACTCCACTGACCCAAGTTATAGCAATGAATGCTCAGTACTTCTACAAATTAGACTTCAGATTTCTGAAGTTGGGTAGTTAAAGATGAAGAACACAGTGGCTAACTATCAAAGTTTTGGTGCAAGTGACTGCCCAGCAACACCAGCAATTCTTTTGTGGTGGTAGGGATAGACTCTAGTTCTCCATCATGATAGTCATCTGCCTTAACCACAAGACCATTCTTACTCTTCCTGCAAGTCCCTACTTCATTCATTACACATGTCCTGACTGCTGCAACAAATGAGGTCATGGTCATCCAGATAATCCATTACACAACTTTGATTCATTTCCTGAGCATGGTTCATCTAAATGGGGCAAGAGTCCCATGGAAAAAGTTGTATGGGAATGTAATTTAAGATGTTTCATATGCAGAAGGGGGCCAAAATAAGGTTTCATTTCCTAATTTTTGGATGCTTGAATTAGCATATTTTTTGTAAAGTCTTTTAAAATGAACATATATAAATATGCTTCATCAATGAAATATATACATATGTTTGATTAAACATTTGACAAATCATTGTCACATTGATTTTGAGATGAGAATTTAAGAATAAGTTCATTTCAAATATTTTTCAATGAAATAGCCTGGCAAAAATTGACTAGACAAAAACCAAGATACTTAAAACAGTATGGATTTTCATTTACTCAGTCCAGTCTTGCTTTGAAAAATAAGTTATAAAATGCAGTATGTGAGCTATACTTCTAGGGTTTTTTGTTTTGTTTACAATTTAACATAAAATTACTTCCCTGTAAAGTTTCTTTCTTTCTTTCTTTCTTTCTTTCTTTCTTTCTTTCTTTCTTTCTTTCTTTCTTT
>ML685796.1:3045648-3085278 GCA_007922175.1 Pelusios castaneus
TTTCTTTCTTTCTTTCTTTCTTTCTTTCTTTCTTTCTTTCTTTCTTTTGGTACATTCATCTATATGCAGTTACATTAGCATGGATTCTAGATTGAAACTTCAATTCAATATGGGTGCGTCTACACTTGTAAATTAAGTCAACTTAATTTACCCTGCATCTACACTACAGTTTCTTTAAATTGACTTAAGCAACTTGCTTAAGTTGACTTAAGGAAAATAAAGTCAACTTAATGAAAATTAAGTCGGCTTTATAAAACCTGCATTTAATTCAACTTAAGGCTTCAGTCGACTTTTTCAAGTCGACTTAAGCCTGTGTACACCTGGGGTAGCCCTAAGTCGACTTAGGGCTACTCCAGGACTCCATCACTGCCCTCCCTGCTGGGGGGGGGGCACAGGGGAAACCTGGCATGTCCCCCTTTGCCCATTTGTATCTATGTACAATGGGGCAAAGGCTGAGCCCCCTGGCACTGGGCAAGGAGTGCCCCCCTACCCCCATGGACCTCCCCTAGGTCCCCTTAGCCTCTAGAAGTCGACCTAGGCATCCAGTGTGGACGCTCGAGGTTGACTTTGTAAGTTCCCCCCAAGTCGACTTAAAATTTAGGTGTAGACTTGGTAAGTCGTCTTAACTAAGTCAACTTAAAGTCGACTTAGTTAAGTCGACTTAGCTAAAGTAGACCAAAATTTTCAAGTGTAGACATAGCCCTTTATATTAGTGTTAGAAGAATAACAATGGGCCAGACCTTTGGCCACTGCTGTGGTCCCTTTGTGCTAGAGGAACAGAAGAAAGTGTCTAAATGGACATCTGAGAAATCCCTCACCTTGGCTTTGTTACATGCTGCCTTGCTTCCAGCATAGGGGGCATAAGAAGGCAGATCTTAAGAGCCTGAAGCCAGAGCAATGGTGCAGAGTGGACCCCTCCAGCTAGTGTAATCTAAAGCACCTCTGAAGTCATTCTACTTTATATCAAGAGCCAGTTTGGTCCTCCACTGGCCCCAGGATTAGATGGGACAGGTGGCTTAGAACCACCTTTGCAAATATATATAAAGCAAATGTACTCTGAGTCTAGTTCAATTGTGATGTTCTTCCTCCTCCCCTCCCCACCTCCCACTCACCTTTCAATTATGCTTTTTAAAAAATAATTAAGATTTACTTTAGGACTTAGTTATCTCAAGGCTTGCATTTGTTATCTCAAAGCCTTAAAAAAATAAAATAAAAAGTTTAGGCACTCATTGTAAGCCACAGAACTTATGTATAAATGCAACATTTTAACCATGGGCAACATTTATTATTTTTGAAATGCTAAAAACATTAATTCAGAGCAGTGGCAAACATGGTTAAATAGCTATTCATCCTATAACTCTTCTCATCATGCTCACACTATTTTATAAATAAAGTATTCTTGGCTAGTCTTTATCATTTACATTTACAAATGTATTTCAGAGAGTTTGGGTCTGGATTCTTTGGGTTGTTTTATACTTCTTAATTGCATGCTAATTATAAACTAATACCAGTAGCAGTGAAAATTCAAAGTTTGCTTGCAAATGGAAATCAAGTGTCACTTTGTGAACCAGAGTAAGGTCATAGAATTAGACAGGAATTTAAACAATTACTCATGTCTAAAAATTGCAGAAACCCAAACCCACCAATATTTAACAAATCAAAATGTGACTCTACAGAACAGGCAAACAAAGGAAAGAACTATGGCGATGCAAATAATGTATTCCTTACCATAATAAGTTTGTAGCTGGCTTGTCTCTCTTGCTCTTTATTTCTTGAAAGCTTAAGTTGAACAAAGCAATGTTTTCATAATTGAATAAGAAATAGCTTGACAGTCAAAATACTCAAAGGAAACATTTTCTACTGCAAGTTCAGCCTTGACCTTGACAATTCCCTGCAGCTGGATCAGAATTGAAATGGTTTCCTATAATTATTAATACTGCAACATATTAGATGAGACTGCTTTACTTTTTGAACATTTGCAGTATACAAAGAGGTGTTGCATTCCAAAGCTAGGAGTGAGATTCAAACACTGTTTAATTTAAGTGGGTATAAGTCTTAGAACCCTGCTTTGAAGCAAAGTCTGTCCTGATTTAAGCTGTGCTGACTTACATCTTTCAGCCACTCATAGGCTACCTCTACACTGGAAATTTAAGTCAACTTAAGGAAGCTTAAGTCGACTTAGATTAAGCCACATCCACACTAGGCTTTCATTAAGTCAGCTTAAGAAATTCCTTAAGTCGACTTAATGAAAGCTTAAGTCGATTTTGTTACTACCACTCACTCATTAAGTTGACTTAACCCTTAAGTCGACTCCTTAAGTCAACTTAAGGATGGTGTGGACATGGAGTAACCCTTAAGTCGACTTTATTAAGTCAATTTAAGGGTGGTTAGGTCGACTTAACAAAGTGGACTAAGTCGACTTAAAGCTAAATCAACTTAGTCTACTGTGTTAAGTCGACTTTAATAAGGTCGACTTTAAGTCAATTTAAAGTAGACCTTATTAAAGTCAACTTAACAAAGTTGCCTTAACTTTTCTAGTGTAGACATAGCTATAGAGTCAATTTTGGTCTTAACATCTTAGCTTCACAAGAAAGTTACGTGTGTGCTATGGATGCATATATTCAGTAGCTAACATGAGAAAGCTTAATACTGAAGTCTCCTACATGTATTAAAGAGACAAAAGAATCTACAATTGTAGCCTTTTCCCTAACTGCCTATCCAGGAGAAAATGTTTCATGCATGTTGAATACTTGACTTCTTTGCTGAAATGGCCAAAGGGCAATTTTGAAGCCATACTGCCTAATTTTTAACATAAGATTACATCTATGAGGGACAGTGGCCAAAATTCACTGGTTTCCCAGTCTGGCTGAAATCATGTAATTGACTCTATTTAAGAAGATACTGGATGCCTCACCAACGTCCCACTGAATTTAAGGGGTTCTGCACAAGTGTAAGGGTCTGCCCAGTGCCATGGAACCAGTTGCAGGATCAGGGCATGAAGATTCTCTTGGGCTTCCATAAACCAGGCTTTAGGAGTCCATTATAAAGACATCAAGAGAAGACTGAATTCTGTGGAAGTCTAGAATGAAATGGTGTCAGATGGAAAGTATTCTCAGAGGAGCTATTATATATTATTCTTAAATTAATTCTATCCATCCTCAGATATGTTGTAACTAGATTTTCTTTTTACTATATTCTAGATGAAAAGAATTAAGCACGATCTAAGTAATTTTCATAGGTATGCTGACATCACACACTTACATATTCTGTATAGAAACATATATAGGATCCTTTTATATTGATATCTTTCCTGATTAAACATATTTCTTTCCTACAATTTTTCTTTTATGTCAACTCAGCAGGCATCTGTTTCAGCATTAAGCTAATATCATGTGAAATAGTGGCCATGCTATTTCAGTGTTATCAGCAGATTTATAAATTTTCTAAGGCAAGTAGCTGTTCTCACTGAATGATATTTTTCTATTTAATAAAATATTTGACTTGACCTGTTGCTACAGTTTGCTAAGCAATGGACATATTCAAAGATTTTAGTTGATAGCTTTGTTGCTATACCCGATATCTGAAGTCTGTCTTTTGTGAAATTCATCAAAGAGAAAAAAATTATGAAGTACTTCACTATCCGAGCAGCCTAGCCAAGAACTCTACTTGAATGCAGGCTAATTATTTGTTTCCCTGATTGAACACTGCTAAGAGTTTTATAAGGGCCCTCATAGTTATTGGCAATATATGGAGTAAAATAGCCCCTAAATTAAACATGCCTTAATGAGATGAGGCATGATAATATATCCATCCTGAGGACTGCTACATTTATAGGTTAAGTAGCGTACTCTCCTAAATTAGGGTTCAGAGGAAAGCCACTGGCATATATTCACTCACAACATGCACAAAAACATCTCTTCAAAAATTCCCAAAAGGTGAAGTATTGATAGTTTTCATCTGTCCTAGCAAAAAACTAAAAAATGTAATGCATTTTGCATCTCCAGCTCCCTAACAAGTTTTTTAAAAAAAAACACCACACACTCACAAAAGATTCTCAATAGGATGCTACGGCCACCAGTCCAGACATTTTACTCTTTGATAGGTGCCATGAAGCTGTTCAGCCTTGCTATCTCCTATTTAGAAATGCTTTGAGGGGGGGCCGATGATATTATAGCAAAATCCTCAGAGGCCTACATATAATAGCACAACACCATGATTAGTGTGCTGCTAGTGGGACTCCACTGGTGGTAGTACACAGTGTCCAGAGGTGGTTTTCAGACTTCTGCAGTGAGTGGGGCCTCCATCTCCTACCAATCCTTACACAATTGTTAGAGCAGATTCTCGTAAAATGTAAGGAAAACAGGAATGGGTGAACCAATGAGAGATCCAGTGTATGGAAAGATTAACCCAATTCAGTCAAAAAAGCTATGTTGTATAATCACCTTGCAGAATGGAATTGCTAACCTTTTTATGCAGACTCATCTGACACCGACAGACTGTTGCTATTTAATACAAGTCCATAATCAGTAAGTAAGGATAGCTGTTGGACGGTCTTTCTAAATACGTTCACTTGGGTAATGTTCAGAATGACAGAGAAGTCTTGTCAGCTGTAGGTAGAACATCTTTAGTATGTTAGGGAGAGTTCCACCCATGGCCTAGAAGAATAATTAAGCAATTCTAAATAGTATTATAGATGTTTAATTGATATCTATGTCTAATATTTTAACAGAAATAACTAGAGAGGAGCTTTACTCTTAGTAGAAAATATAATTTAGTATCCCAGAATTTGATTTAATTTGATAATATGGTTTAGCTGAAAGGTATCTGTTTCAAGAGATGGGAGAATCACAGGAATGGACATGATAGCGGATATACAAGCCAGAGGGGGTGGAACATGAGTGACGAACAGATCTGGACAATTATACATTAAATAATTAGCAGAAAATGAAGGAATATGGTAGTGGACAAGGAAGGATGAAATTACTCTGTGAAATTTGCGGACATAGGGATTATATGGGTGTACTTGTTTATTGGAGTAATTTTGTTATATTGAGATTTATTAGATATTTGTGAAATGATCTGAGATTCCAATCAATCTGTAGTAGACATCAGTAAAATTGTTCCATCTCCCAGGGAGTGAGAAAAAAGGTAAAGATAGAACAGGAGTTAAAATATTGAGGAGAAGGAAAGGATGACCAACCTGTCAAAATCAGATGTCATTGATTGTGTCTGCAGATGAATGGGAAAGACGTGCATGAAAGTTTGAGCTCCAAGTGGGGAGTTTGTAGGGAGCAGGCAGCCAAAAGGATTGTAAAGTATTCAGGTGCTAAAAAGAATTGTGTCCTATTACTGTTGAGACAGGTTTCTTTCAAGCCCCATGCTAATAATTGACAGTAAAGCAGACATTTGAAGCAAGCACATTTTTGTGTATGTATCTAGTCATTCCTGGGATATAAACACAACATTGGCCACAAAGAAACACTAGGAATTTGACTTCGAGATCAAGCCAGCATTGCTCAGCACTGGAGAGAATAGGAACCATCCAGGTGAGGGTCCACTATTGAGATGCTAGTCTGATTAATAACAGTAAAGCAGTAGGTGCTCAGGCTATCTTGAAAAGCTGTTCATTTTTATTTAGGACCCTAACACTTTGAAAGTTGATTCCCAAGTCTAAGAACCGTAAGTGAGGAGGTAAGAAGTGTTGTAATAACTGGGCCTACACATTTACTCTTATTGTGAGTGGAAGTGAAGGAAAGCAGATAAGAGTACAAAACTGTTCCATTGATGTATAACAGTAAATCCTGAGGGGAAAAGGGGAATAGCAAATCAAGATTGTGGTGCCCTGGCACAGTTACACGGAAAACTTCCAAAGCTTTGTGACCAGTACATTTACTGGGATTAGATCAGGCCCAGAACATTTGGCAAATTAGCTCCTCATTTTACAGGCACACTGCCTATGGATATTTAACCCCAAGTATTGACTCAGTATCTATCCCTGCTAACTCATCAGGTTTGGGGAAGCTATAAAAATGTGAATAATCTCCCATCTAATGAACTATGTAACCACTGAGCAGCAAAAGAATGATTTCAGGCATTACTTAAGTAGCCTCTATAGGCACTTCTTTCTCCCTTTCTCCCCCCTGCCACCAACATACCCTCTGACTATGTCCCTCTTATTTAGCCATTGCATGTAGCTGCAGTGAAAACTCCCATGCAGAATTCTCTACAGAAAGAAGACAGACTCTCCTGTGCCATGCAGCAGAACCACATCAGTTCTGATAGTTCAGGAGCCCTCCTCATTGGTGACTTGGAAAAGATTTGTCTCAGAACTAAACTTGTTTCTGTTGGAGTT
The DNA here is from genome assembly GCA_007922175.1 of Pelusios castaneus. Lineage (NCBI taxonomy): Eukaryota > Metazoa > Chordata > Testudines > Pelomedusidae > Pelusios > Pelusios castaneus. The sequence goes on from ML685796.1 coordinate 3,052,001, forward strand.
CAAAGAAATTTTAACTTCGACTTCAGTGAGAGGTTTTGTACCACATTAAACAAAATCCAGACCACACTCAAGAATTAAAAACAAAAATTAAATGAAGCCTGTCTTCCATGGAAGTACACTTTTGATCAACAAGGGAAGTACATTGCCAGAACATGACCTTGTAAGAGAACCCTTAGATAGCCAAAATTACCAAGTCACAAGATTCAGATTCCACTTTTTTAAATTTCAAAATGTAGAGAAATACCATACTATTCCTAACAGCATGGTAATGGCCAATAAATGTGTGCTTTTTAATGATGAATACTGCACAACTGTTATTATCTACAAGACAAACTCATTCTATACAGAAAAAAACCTTAGATTTATTTTCTGTAACTGACTAATATTGAGAATTAAAAGAAAAAAAAACCCTGGACTGAGAAACTTTTTTAATATGCTTCACCGTATTTGGTTGCTATGCTTTTGAATTTTTCCCCTCCTATGAGAGCACAGTGCTGCATTGTCCTTTAAACTTTTTCCTCTTCTCAGATCTTTGATACATATTTTAAACATGTTTTTACATCATCCTGCATGTACTGACGTCCTTTCATCATAAAAGGATTCCCTGTGAAATTTACAGTGTGAACATTGTAAATGTGACCACACCAAACACTGGAGTATAGAAGCATGCTGGAACTTTAGCTACTGTGTGCAAGTCATTCAGAAAGGCTTTCTAGCAAAATACATGCATTCTCTCTTCAGCTTCCAGACAGCTATCATATAGCACTCAATGCAGCCAGGGCCTTTATGGGAAACACATGGTGTAAAAAGAACCTGATTAGCAACTGGAATGCAGAGTATTGGGAGGGAGGAATGGAGCCCAACTGTCCTCTGAGTTCTACCCTTGTAAATCAGAAGTAATTCCACTGAAGCTACACAAGCATAGATGGGAGAAGAATCAGGCCAAAAATTAGCATTACTATATATTTTATTATTTGATCATAGCTACCAGGAAACATTTGAAAATAATTAAATGAATACCCATGTGACGGCACTAAAGAAACTTCTCAGTAATGTCATCTGCGGGACATCACTTGCCACCTCCCTCATAGAGCAAGCTGTAAGCCAGCACTCCAGCTGATCCAGTGTTTGGATCTACACAGATCTTGAAGATCTTCAGTGGGATGAGATAGGCCAGGCCATCTGTATGGAAACCCTATGTTTCTGTCTCGGGGGCCCCCCCCCCCCCCCAGCACCACCAAAAAAACCCAGCTGTGTAGATTTGAGTTCAGGCTCTGAAGCAAATTCCCCTTCTTCAGCTTCAAATCCCAAGATGAAGTGTCAATTTTAGCACATTTATGAGAGCTCTAGTAAGACAAATCTGTCAACCAGGACTGCAAGACTTACTCCCTGAAGCTAGGCAAACATATCTGGGGCTACACACCCTTCAGCGGTAGCATGGGTCCAGTGGAGCATCATTCTGCTGGCTGCCCCAGAATCTCCTTCTAAGGCAGTGGTTCCCAACCTTTTCTCTGATGTGGCAAACCTTGATGCCTTCAATTATGTCATGGCACACTGTCATTATAAATTCATGAATATTCAAATTAACTCATGCATATTCATGAGCCACCACACTGTTTTGGGAAATGCTGCTATGTAGGATGGTGGGGTAGCAGGGCAGGGATGGCAAGAATGGAGCGATGAGGTCAGGAGTGGCTTTCTGAGGCAGCAGGAGAGTGTGGGGAACAGAGCAGGGCAGGGGGTGTCAAAAGAGGGCAACAATCACATCATTACAATTTTGCTTTTTGGCCACTGTGTTAGAATGTTCACATTTTAGAATTGAAAGACCAATACCTTGATTTTACTTTGATGATTCATTTTCATGAGTTTTAAGAGTTGTAATTTTAATTAGATAATATTCTTTAAGATCAGGGGCATCAACTTTTTTGGCTAAGGGGCTACGTTGCAATTCTTTTCCCACTCGGGGGCAATATTGGAGATGAGGCATAGCTTTCAGAAGCTGATATTATTAAAATTAAACAATCCAAAATAAACACTCATTTATAAACTCAATTTGTTTCAGCAAGTCTATAAAAGCAGGGGTGGCAAGGGAGGGCAGCGGTGTCTATGTGGGTGTCAAGGGGGAGCCTGGGGATTGAAGGGGGGGAAGCCTGGGGGGGGGGGAAGGGCAGGGCAGTGGCAGGAAGCATGGAATAGCAATGGGTCCTTCGCAGGGACTTGCCAGGTCCCCAACCCCGTCTACCCAGGCCAACACCAGCTTTCCAGGCCCACAACCTCATTTGGCCCTCATAGATTCCCTCTGTGGGCCTTAGCAGGTTCTTTGCAGGGTCCCCTCCCCAGGCTTTACTAGGGCCCTTCTTGGATTGCACCAGCCCGACTCACTGAAGCCCCACTGGCACTTCACTGGGGTTGCCTGTGACCTTGCCAGGGGCCTCCACTGGCCTCCTTGGGTCCCCCACGGGACTAGCTGGGGCCAGCACCAACCCTCCATGCCCTCCCCCTTGGTCTCATTGGGCCCTCTCTGCCCCCTGCAAGCCTCACCTGGGCTCCCACTGGCCCTGTTAGGTCCCACCACTGCCCCCACAAGGGTTGCTGGCATCACCTGGGGGAGGCACACCAGCCCCCCACACTACACTGACCTCATTGAGCCCCAGGGGCCTCACTGAAGCCCCCACCCCCACCAAGGGGACCAGCATCGGGTCTCGTGGGCCCCCTGAATGCCATGATGTGGCCCCCCGCTGGCTCCTTGACCAGGAATGGAATTTGAAACTGCCCCAGGGGGCAGCTTCAAAAATACACCCCCCCTACGACCACCGGGTCAGGCTCTGACTGCTGGAATGAGGGCTGGATCCCGCCATGCCATGCATCCCTGGAGACCTCGGCCAATGCAGCCCCCTCCAGCAGCCCCATGCAACTCTGGCCGGGGACTTCCAAGATCTGGAGCCCTGGCTGGTGCCACATGAGGCCACCGGAGGTGGCTCCGGGGACTGCCAAGCTGGGGCCGAATCGGGGAGCAGGAGGGTCAGAGGGGGCAGTGCTAGTAGCCTGGGCTAGGCAGATCCCGAACCTATAGGCAGTCACCTGGGGTGCCGGCGATGGGGGACGCTGGGGTCTGGGGCAGCGGCACCCTTCGTGAGTGGAGGGACTCCTCCAGCTGCTCCAGGGATGTGGTGCTGCGCTTCAAGGTGATGATCTGTCGCTCGACCAGGTCAAGAAGGCACTGGAGCATTTTCTGCTCCACCCTCTGGTGGGCATCGACTCGCTCCCTCCAGGCCATCAGCTGGGCCTGCGACTCCTCAGCGAAGTGGACCAGGCCCTTGAGGTGCTCATCCCTACTCCAGTGTGCAGGTGGCAGGGCCCTGGGAGTGCCAAGGCAAGGTGGCAGGGGCGGCTGAAGAGAAGCAGAGATCACAGTTCCTCCCATTGGCTAGCTCACTAGTGCAGTGTGCAGCCTAACAGCAGCTGCTGTGCCCTGACCATCCCCCTATATCCCAATCCATGTCCTTTGGGACAGGGCCAACTAGGTACACACTGCTGTGCTGTGCTGCCCAGGTCGGGTTCGGTGCCCAGGTGGGGGAGCTACAGGCAGCCCTGTCCTGGGGGATGTCTCCTGAGGCCATGTGCCAGGGGTGTTGGGTGCATGCTGTCTGGCCTTGGTGTTCCCGCCTATGGTCCCCCACCCAATCTACCAACATGCCCCCGCACCACTCGGATCTGGGCCCCGCTGCCACCTGGGTGTCCCGGGTGTGCCCCCTCTCCATCAGGGCCTGGGCGATGGCAGCATATACCTCCCGGTTGTGGTGGATGCCCTGCACTGGGAGAGCATTGCCTCATCCCCCCATATGGCTATGAGGGCGAGGAGCTCCTCATTTGTCCAGAAAGGGGCCCTCCTCCTTTGCTATCTGCTACTGCTGCTGCCCTGGGACATGCTGCCACTTAGTCAATCAGGTTGACTTAATGCATCCGCATCGGGTTTAAGTCGACCTAATAAGGTTGACTTTAGCGTTAGGTCAGCCTAACAGGCAGGATTTATTAAGTCAACCTAAGGACGCCCTTAAGTCAACTTAATGAAAGCCTGGTGTGGACAGGGACTAAGTTAGATCGACTTAAGCCTCCTTAAGTCGACCTAACTTGCAAGTGTAGACATAACCCGTGGGACTTTCTGGTTCCTTGAATGTATCCGAGAAGTCAGCATCTTAAGTACCACAAGTCAGTTACTGTTCATGTGCTAGCTACATACTAGATGCAAGATGAATGCAGCTTGCACAGCTTGCAGTTCCGTAACTTAAGTAAACAAGGTATTTGGGAAGGGGTGCATCAGAGGTTCTACTCACCGCACATGGTGCCTCCTCCAGGCAGCTCTGGGAATTTACTCTTGCCAGGCACCACCGACTTCTAGCAGTGTCTCTACTCACCTTTCACCCTATGTCTCTTCTCACTCTTGGAGCTGCAGCTTCCTGTTTGTGGCTTGGCCCTCTGACAGGTCTTAACGGTCCTCCCCTTCCAAGGAAATCAAAATCCTTCCCAACCAGTGTCTGGCTGGGGTCCAATGCCTTTTCCACTGCCCAGTGGCTGGTAAGGGAACCCAGGCCAGTCCTTTACACTGGACTCCAGCCCAGGGACCCTAAAACACTCAGCCAAGGTCTCTACAATTCTACTCCTGGCTGTTGTTTCCCTAGCTTCTGGAGTACGGCGTCTTCCAACTCATCTGCTTACATGTCTTTCTGGGTTTGCCAGGCCAAGCACTTGCTTCCCAAGGAGTGACTGCAAACTACCCCCTTACAGATCCTTGCTGCTCACAGCTCCTAGACGTTATAGAGACACGTCCTGTTCTTGCACAAGTACAGCTGAGCTCATTTCCAATCAGTGGCCTGCTGCCTGTCTCCTTCTTCAGGTGCAGCTTGGGCAGTGAATGGGCCTTCCTACTCACTTTCACCCCTCCAGGTCTTGCGAGGGGTGTAGAGGGGGAGGTGCATCTTATCACAGGATGATTACCAAGGATAATCACAGAAGAAAGGATTTAAGAGCCTAAAGAAAAGCAAACAATGGAAACACATTGTTTGAATTTCACAGGAAGATTGTCCGGCATCTCTGGTTTAGCATGGTGCCGGTGCCACTGTATTGCACTATCCTGCTGCACAATTAGTCTTAAAGACTATGTCTACACTTGTGAATTTAAGTTGACTCAGCAAAGTTGACTTAGCAAAGTCGACTTAGCATGTCCACACTTAAATTTTAAGTTGACTTAGAGGGGACCCTACAAAATCGACCTAGAGTGTCCACACTGGATGCCTAGGTCGACTTGTAGGGGCTAGATGGACCTGGGACAGATCCACGTGGTGGGGGGGCATCCCTTGCCAAGTGCCAGAGGGTTCAGCCTTTGCCTCATTGTACCTTGGTACAATGGGACAAAGGGGGACAGGGACTCTGGCAGGGCATAGGGGCAGAGTAGGCAGAGTCGACTTAGGGCTACTCCATTTCTACACTGGCTAAGTCAACTTTCTAAAGTTGACTTCAAATGAGGACATTTACAAAGTCGACTTAATTTTTCCATAAGCAGTTGCTTAAGTCAACTTAAGGACAGTGTAGTGTAGACACAGAGTAAATTAATTTACAAGTGTAGATGCACCCAAAGAAAGCATAGCTAGCCACGGGAAGAGCCATCCAAAGGTAAAGAGATCCACTTAGTATCGCTCCTTCTTGCAGGCAGCATACGGAATATTCTTGGAGGAAGGGCTGTAACCTAATCTCTGCTAATCCCTTGGGATCATTAGCAAATGGCTTAATTTACTACAATCTAAAGGACATTTGAGAGAACTTGGGTGCCCAACCAGCTCAGGAGAATGCAAAGCCAACCTCCACCTTTGCAGCTTTCACCTGTGGCACTAGATGAACTATTCATCCACTGCCATGGATCTGGGCCTATATATTTAGGTTTCCACTCTGAAAGGTTTGCAAGCTGTATTTAATGTCATCTGTGCAGTATCAACCACAGTTGAGAGACTGATAAAAGTTAGTTTTAAGCCTGAACACTCAATTGTTTTTTTCTGCATATATTTTTCTACCACTTTCTTCACAGTCATGCAGTAAACAGCATGACTACTATCTGTCATGTGTTTTTTTCCTCTCATCCTACCCCCAGAAGTGTGTGCAGTAGAATGACTTATTTTGGTAAGTAGGGTTGTGTGTGTGTGTGTGTGTGTGTGTGTGTTTTGTTTAATGTACATGTTGCTGTGTATTTATGCTACAGAAGGCAAGATCAAATTATCCACTGAATACTATTTTTGTGCCAAATTGTAATATGTTTATACCTGATGAAATCTTACTGAAGTCAATGGCTCTGCACAGGGTGGCGGACAGATCAAAATTCAGCCTTACAATTATCCTTGGAGGCGAAATAGCTAGCTATACGATATGGCAAAACAGGAGTACACACAAAGATACATACTGTAGAGCGCAAAGTCTTCTTTGTGACTGGTGCTTAAGATGTTACAGGGATAAAATCTTCAGTGAACCAATGATCGAGGCAGGTGATATGAATATATCTTACCCAGAATAAAAATTGTTTTATCATGTGCCAGGTTTTTGGTTGGTTCTATAATGCAACCAGTCTTCAAACAAACAAGAATACTTAGTAATAAGGAGCTGGCTGACAAAGGTCTCATCTCTTACCATGGAAACTGCTTTTAGTGACATCTTTATTCTTAGTGACATCTTTTAGTGACATCTTTATTCTTCTTTAAAGTATCATATCATGCCTTTTTGCATCAGCAGCTGTGTTCCTAGGGTAATCAGTTTCAGGTAGCTGTCAGATGAAATGTTAGCTCATGTTCTGATGACCTGCATTCTGGGATGCAGGAGAGTAATGCACTCCATCAATAACCAGGAATGATTTCAGCGTTGTCCTAGTGCTCAAGAGGTAGTGATCAATGGCTCAACGTTTAGTTGGCAGCCACTAACAAGTAGAGTGCCCCACGTGTCAGTCATGGGACTCGTTTTGTTCAACATCTTCATTAATGATGTAGAGGATAGGGTGGGCTGCACCATCAGCAAATTTGCAGAAAACACTAAACTTGGGCAGGAGGGAGTGTTAGATATACTGGAGGGCAGGGATAGGATACAGAGTGGCCTAGAAAAACTAGAGGATTGTGCTAAAAAAAAAAAAATCTGAGGAGGTTCAACAAGGACAAGTACAGAGTCCTGCACGTAGGATGGAAGAATCCTATGCACTGCTACTGCCTGGCTAGGCATCAGTACTACAGAAAAGAACCTGGGGGTTACATAGGACAAGAAGCTTCATATGAGTCAACAGTGCACCCTTATTGGCTAGAAAGCTAAAGGCATATTGGGCTACATTATTAAGAGTTTTGCCAGCAGATCAAGGTAAGTGATTATTCCCCTCTGTTCAGCACTGGTGAGGCCTCATTTGGAGTAATGTGTCAAATTTCCCTACCCCTCTACAGGAAGGATGTGGACAAATTGGAAACAGTCCAATAAAGGGCAACAAAAATGATTAGGGAACTGGAACACATGATTTATGAGGAGAGGCTGAGGAAACTAGGATTCAATTAGTTGAAAGGGGGTTCCAGGGAGGATGGAACTAGGTTGTTTTCAGCGGTACTAGATGGCAGAACTAGGATTAATGGTCTCAAGTTGCAGTGGGGGAGGTCTAGGTTGGCTATTAGGAAAAGCTTTTTCACTAGGAGTGTGGTGAAGCACCAGAATGGGTTACCTAGGAAGGAGATGGTCTCGCCCTCCTTAGTGGCTTTTAAGGCCTGGTTTGATAAAGTTATGAGCTGGGATGATTTAGTTGGCGTTGGTCCTGCTTTGAGCAGGACATTGAACTACATGACCTCCTGGAGTCCCTTACAACCCTGATCTTTTATGATTGTATAATCCTGGCCTGTGTTAGATAGATGTTGATGAGCTTGGTAAGGAGGAAAAAAGGTGATTTTTTCCTCAATTTGTTGAACAGTTAAATATGCAAATTAAAATAACTTCTTAAATATCTTTTTCCCAGACATAAAATTACCTCCTTTGCTCTTTGCTCCATAGTCTGGCACCTGTAAAAGAACATGATCATTCCAGTCAGACTATTTCAAGACTTCTGTCAGAAAAAACACAGTTTTAGACTCAGTTCAGATTGCTGTGAGTTTCTTAACCACCCGTTGTTAGTTACATTAAAACATGAGGGAAATTCTCATCACACAAGCACAGGAGCAGCAGCTGTTGGAAAGCATTGCTCCTCCAAGGCAAGTAGGAGGGGAATTCTATTAGCATAGGAGGACTTGTCCCTCTAGATAGCTCCCATCTCCCCTTCACTCCCGTCTTTAACCTTTAGAGCAACACACTGTTCCCTGTGAGATAAGTGCACAACAAACACTTCTCTCATTTCTCTTTCTGGGAGGGGAGAGTGAAGAATGGAATACCATCTTCCATCATGTCTATCCATGAGTTACAGTCCTCTTGCCACTGTGACAGTCCCTTGCAACTATTGAATACCATTTCCACTCTTGAGCCAGGGGCGTTGCTGGATAGCAAAAAGACCCAGGGCTCTGGCCCCCAGCCCACCCTCTGTTAGCCCCACCCCCAGCTAGGCCACACCCCTAGAATCCACAGGACTCTTTTTTTTCCCCCAATATAGCAGTATCATTAGAAAGAAAGAATAAGCAAATGAACACACTTAAAATTTTGCATTATAAATCAGTAGTTCCCAACCTTTTTGGTTGAGGACCAAAACACAGATTTTAAAACTGTGAAGGGCCACCAGTTTATTTAATTAAAAGTTAAAAATTAATTAATTTAATTAAAATGATTGATCACAATTGATTTGGTTTATTTTAATTAATTGAATTTGAATTACTTTTAATTGAAATTTAATTTTAGAAAGGTTTTTTAAAAACTTTTTTGAAAGGTTTTTAATTAAAATTAATTTTTAAAGGTTGGGTTTTTTTAGAAAGGAAGGAAAAAAAGGAAGGAGAAGAAAAGGAAAGAAAGAAGAGAAAGTAAGGGCTGCTTGCATCCCCAAGCTCGGAGGGGAGGCGAGCAGCCATAGCCTGGCTCCCATCTTCCAGGCAGCGAGCTGGCTGGGGCCCCCAGGGGAACCCACCCCACACCTCCAGTCCCCTTTAGAAACCCTGAACCCGAGTCCTCTCTGGCCTGGGCACTCCCCAGGACCCCCGATCTCCGCTGCCCGGCAGCTCCCTGCCCCCGGCGGCAATGCCTCGACCCTTCCGGTCACCACCGGCTCCCGTTCCCCGACCCCCCAGTTCCCCATTAGCTTCCCAGCCCGCCCGGTCCCTGTTCCCCGGCCCCCAGTTTCCCATCGGCTCCCTGGCCCCTGTTCCCCAACCCCCCAGTTTCCCATCAGCTTCCCGGATTGCCCATCCCCCATCAGCTCCCCAGACCGCCCAGCCTTCCCGGTCCCAGCTCCCCAGCACTCACCCACCCGGTCCCCAAGCTTACATGGCCAGAGAGCTGCAGGGACGTCCGGCGTTGGGCTGGCCAGGAGGCTGCTCCCGCCCTGAGCATGCTCTTTCGGAGCATGCTCAGGGCGTGAGATTTGAAAACTCCCCAGCCCGGCTGCCGGCCGCTGCTCCCAGCTGAGCAGCAGCCTGCCTGCAGGGCAGGGTAGGGCAGAGCGGAACATGCGTTCCGCCGGAGTCCTCTGGGTTCCTGGGCCCCGGAATAGATCTGGGGCTCAGGCTTTTCTACCCGGGGCCGGCACCCTGCCAGCCCGACGACAACGACGCCTCTGTCTTGAGCTGACAATTTCACACTCCCTATCTCCCTTCCTCTGCTGGCATGTTTCCATTTCTACCTTGGAGATGTGGGCCAGGGACTGGGGGAAGTCAGCAACTGGTGTGAACTACTTTCTTTTGCTGGTTCCTGTCCCAATGGAAGAGCTGAAAGAATGGTTACATTAGGTGGTGTGGAGAGGATGTTTTATGGCTGGTCTGGTCATGGATTGGGTTTGTTCTAAGTGTCCAACAGCCAAAAAAGAAAGAGTAGTCAGTACAGGAAAGCACCCCCTTCAGAAAAACAACACAAAACAGAACAGTGACTATTAACCATTGTAAAGGAAATGCTTGGCCATTGTCTAAAGGATGAAAGAACTTTCACAATGTGATCCATTTGTAAATGCACAAAGCTCAAAACAATAAAAAATTATTCACCCCCCCCCACTTTCTTTTAAATATTCTCTCTCTATTGTCTAATTATAGTAGATTTGGATTCAAAGAAGTGCTTGCTCCTTCCCAGGACATCTTCCCTTCTGATTTGATTCAGCAGTGAAATCCTAATGCTGAATTTGCAACCACATCAGTTTCTACAGCAATAGACCGATGACACAAACGATTATGACAACTTCACTACAGATTCTAGCCAAGAATAAAATCTTGTACAAAGATCATATATGACAATATTGGCACAACACAAGACTAGGCTATCTGGGAATTTTAGTATTTCATAAAGCCTTGCATTTATCTGAGACAGTCAGACACAAAAATTGCATGGACAGAGTTGGAGCTGGGCCCCCTAGAAAACACAGTTAACACTGAGAAAAATAAAACAGTTATTCTTTTCTTTGAACCTATGATTGTTGATCTTAGTGACCTTTTATATCTGATGGAGCTGAATATTGTGTGCTTGTACTGCAATAAGTTTCCATTTCCAGCAATCACATAAGTCCTTGGTAGTTCAGCAAACACAGGCTCCCACTGAGACAATTTCTTTCTTTATGGTTTTATAAACAAACTGTCTTCCTTGACTCAGGACACCATTATAACTTCACTAAAAGGAATCATTGGCAAGTCTTAATTTTATTTGGGAAGCCCCCACAAATCTGATCCTCCTAATATATGATGCTCCTGGAATGTTTTCAGAGAAAATGGAGAATTAACCGGGGGGTGGGGGGGAATCTTAAAATATTGATTAACAGAGAGAAGAGATTTACCCATTCCCCCCCACCCCAAGTGGAGTTAATAAGTCATCAGAGGTTTTTATGTTGCAGGTTTCTCAAGTAACTCAAGGGTCATTTCTGGTGCAAACAATGTCAAAATTGGTCTTTGGTCTTTGTGTAATATGTATGTTAGTTGATTATAGAAAAAAGAACTAGATAGACCAGCCCCTATATTACCGGTAAACCCCTTAAATTCCAGAGGCAAAGAAGTCAGCAGAAAATAGAGAATACAGATACCAAAGCGACTGATTTATTAGAGTTCAACAAGTCCGAATACAGCTGAATTGAAGTAAGAGTCTAATATTTGGAAATAAGACTATTAGCTAAGGGGGACATGAGGGCATAATGCCTCCCTTAGAAATGTCTTTTTCCACTCTGTAGAAGCAACATGTGCTCCAGTTCTTCCTTCCCCCACAAGTTTCTTAGTCTGAGTTTCCTCAGATGAGTGAATATAGTCCTAAGGTCACACAGTAGCAGTCACAATTACAATAGCCTTTGCAGGGAGGGGGCGTTATTAACTGTTTCAGCCAAAGGAAATGTACTGATTGCACAGGGCCAGCCTTAGAATGTTGGCGGCCTTAGGCAAATTTATTTTTGGCGCCCTTCCGCCCCCCCCCCCCCCCGGGGCCTCTTTCTCACCCAACTACCAGCAACCCACCTCCACCCTGGCACCTTTCCCACCTGACTGCCAGCTCCCCAAATCTCCCAGCACCTCCCCCGCTCCTCACCCCCTCCTGCGCCCCCTTCCCCATTAAAAATTTAATGGGAAAACATTGAAACTGAAAAGAAAACCCAGGAAAGGAGTGAATTTTCTCTACCCTCAATAACCAAGAGTCACCATGCTAAAGGGTGTAGGGGGCCTTTTAAAAACAAGGGATTTCTTATAGGTGCTGAAATGCCTATCTGAAGGATTGAGTGTCCTTGAGTGCCAAAATGTGGCTTTTTTAGATCCAGCATACAATAAATTTACTAATATTTTATTAAAGTTTATTTCTTTGCTTAATAATGTTAGTAAATTATGAATTTGATTATATTGTTTTATCATAACTTCTTTTTAAGTGTTGCAATTTCTGTTTTGGTGCCATATCTCAGAGAAATCTTGCAGAAAGTATCCAGTTTGTTTTGATGAATGAGTTGTTGGAAACGAGATCCAGATATCAAACAAGGACTTAGTTTTAAGTCTGAACAATTTATCAGGAATTTTCATTGAACAGCTGATGGTTACTGTAGATCAGTGGTCCTCAACCTTTTGCAAGTCACGACACATTTGGTGCCATGTCATGACCTACAGGACACATTGGCCCACCCCAGGCCGCCCCAGGCCAAATCCAGCCATCACCCCAGCTCTCTGAGACACACTTACTGTTGTGCAGCGACACAGTAATGTGTCCTGGCACAGTGGTTGAGAACCGCTCCTGTAGAACAAGATCCAAAATTTCAAGAATTCTCTGAAAAACAATTGAAAAAATGCCAAGTAGACTTCTGCTGAAATTCAAAATGAAATAATTGATATTGTGTACATTGTTTTGAAAGATATTGTTGAAGATACTCAGGGAGATGGTGATGTAGTGTCACATTTAAAGCAGGTGATCTTAACAAGGGATGCTGCTAATGTGGGAAGTTTCTCCACTGTTTCATGCAATTCTGATGATAGCAAAGTCAAGGTGAAAATTATTGCTGCAGCCCAATTTCATGGCCTCACTTCAGAAGTTATACACAAAAAGTTTCGAAAGACCACCACAAACTGGATCTTGACCCTCAAAATATGTTCTTGCTTCATGGTTCCAAAGTTATATTAGGGTGCAAAGGAGGTGTACAAGAGCTTTTATAATTTTAAAGCAACATATACCTTACACAGAAAGCTCGAAATGTCAATTACATCTGGTGATTGTAACGTGTGAGAGAACACTAATGTGTGAGAGAACACAATAGCAGTGGATATGTTCTTAAATTGTAGAACTATACAATATTTTTCCCATAGGCATGAAATGAGTGTGCTGTACAAAGGCCAAAACCTTCAAAGAGTCATAGAAACAGGGTTGGGTGGTCATCTGAAAACCTTCCAAGTCTATTGAGGATTATTTCCAAGAGATTCAGTGTATTCTGTCATATTTTGTGAATGGATATGGTGATCTTGCCATTGAAGCAGAAAGGCTATTGAAAGTTACGGAATCATGCAAAGTGTTGTTCTTAGGTGAGATGAAAATTATTCTGAAAGTTTTTGCTCCTGTGAACAATTACTTTCTAAAAAAATTAATGCACCTTGCGAAAGAGTTGAGTTGATCAGTGTTGCCAAAGGTCAAAGAAAGACCTTTGAAAATTCTTTCCCCCACTGTCTCAGAGATTTTGTTCAAGCAACACTGTTTTGAACGATGCATGTGATGAAGTATCAGCATTAAGATGTACCACTAAGCCAAAATTTCAAGATTCCTAAGTCACTGAACACTTACCCAGATTCCAAAGTTTAAGTGAGCATCAGGGTTCCAGACTTACTAATTAATTCATGAAGCCACTGATGAAGTGCAAAGGGGATTTTCTGGAGGAGCAAAGAAATAAAAAAAATAAAAATAAAAATCAATGTTATGTAAAAGTTTGTCAGCAATCTATTCCACCAGCTCTCCAGACTTATTGAAACTGGAATCACTGTGTGCTTCGATTCAATCCAAGCAAGTCAAAGTTGAGTTGGCTATATTTAAGCCACTGGTAGATAAGAAAAATTGCAAAGAATTTGAAGAATGTCTAGGTGCTGCCAAAGAATTAAAGGAGACCATTCCATAGTTCCAAAGGGTGCCTCTACACTTGTAAATTAAGTCGACTTAAGCTTGCTTAAGTCGACTTAATTTACCCTGCATCTACACTACAGTTTCCTTAAGTCAACTTAAGCAAGTTGCTTAAGTCGACTTAAGAAAAATAAAGTCGACTTAATGAAAATTAAGTCGACTTTATTAAACCTACTTTTAATTCGACTTAAGGCTTCAGTCAACCTTTTCAAGTCAACTTAAGCCAGTGTAGACCTGGAGTAGCCCTAAGTCGACTTAGGTCTACACCAGGACTCCCTCACTGCCCTCCCTGCCGGGGGGGGGGGGGGCAGGGGGAGCCTGGCATGCCTCCCCATAGGGCAGGGCAGAGCCCTGCCCACCCTGCCCCTATGCTCTGCCAGGGTCCCTGTCCCCCTTTGCCCCATTGTACCAAGGTACAATGGGGCAAAGGCTGAGCCTCCTGGCACTGGGCAAGAGGTGCCCCCCCTGCCTCCGTGGTCCTGCCCTAGGTCCCCCTAGCCCCTACAAGTCAACCTAGGCATCCAGTGTGGACACTCTAGGTCGACTTTGTAAGTTCCCCCCTAAGTCGACTTTAAACTTAGGTGTAGACATGCTAAGTCGACTTAGCTAAAGTTGACCTAAATTTACAAGTGTAGACATAGCCAAAGAGTCTATAGGGTTCTTGTTTATAGCATCAATTGCAGTTTATAAAAATCCCTTCTCTTTTTTGCAAAGACCTCTGTCACACCAAAGATCTGCATAACGAGGGGCAAGGGCTGACCCAGGCAGAGAAGGACTTAAAAGCCAGTGTCTGAGCGACCAGGGGGAGCTTGCGAACAGGGACTGCAAACAGGGGAGTTTGCGAGGGAGTTGGTGGGAAGTTTGTGTTTTGTGTAGCTACTATGGTGAAGAGGACCTGCACCGCTTGTGCCAGCACTGCTACTGTCTCCTCCACCTGCGCCTGTATCCAGACAGACATACTGACCTTGGATATCTCTACCCAGATCCTGGCGTGGACTTTCAAGGACTGTGGCCTGCATTTCCCACTCTCAGACGGTCAGGCTGGGGAGATCATTCAATGTGACAGGTGTCTCCTGGTGGAATCTCTCAGGAAGCAGGTGGGGGAGTTACAGGAGGAGGTGGCCAGGCTCAGGAGTATCCATGCCCTGGAGAAGTTCCTGGATAGCATCCATGAGGAAACATGCAAGAATGAAGAAACTATCCAGAGGCAAAGGACTGCTGCTACACCCTCGGAGAAGGATTAGATGGCTCAAGCAGAGGGTGGACACTGGCAGCTGGTTTCTTCTGGCAGCAGACAGTGCTCCACCCCTGCTCCCATCCCACCCTCCGTTGTGGTAAAGAACCGCTACGCAGCACTACAGACGGGAGATGAGATGGAAGAGGAGAAGCCATGCACCCCCGAGGTTGGGAGGATCACAACCATCACACCCAGGAGAAAACGTCGGGTTGTGGTGGTTGGTGACTCTCTTCTGAGGGGGACGGAGGCACCCATCTGTCGCCCAGATAAGGCCTCTCGGGAGGTATGCTGCCTGCCAGGCGCCCGTATCCGAGACGTTACGGAGGGATTGTTGAGATTCATCCGTCCCTCTGACTACTACCCCATGCTACTCATCCATATGGGAACCAATGATACTGCGAGAGGTGACCCTCTGCAGATCAAAGGTGACTACAGGGCTCTGGGAGCACGGGTGAAGGAGTTCGGTGCACAGGTGGTGTTCTCCTCGATCCTTCCGGTCAAGGGTAGGGGCCCGAGCAGAGACAGATGCATCCTGGAGGTGAATGCCTGGCTGCGGAGATGGTGTCACCAGGAGGGCTTTGGCTTCCTCGACCATGGGGTGTGCTGTTTCAGGAAGAAGGACTGCTAGGCAGAGATGGACTCCACCTATCCAGGAAGGGAAAGAGCATATTTGGAAGCAGACTGGCTAACCTGGTAAGGAGGGCTTTAAACTAGGTTCGAAGGGGGAAGGTGACCAAGGCCCACAAGTAAGTGAAAATGAGGGAAACCTGGGGGAAGGGATGGAACTTGGGGGATGCTGGGGCTGTGACAGCAGGAATAAAAGAGAGGGTAGTTGGAACTGGGGGGTGGGATCAAATAATTGTTTTTTATTTCCTGATGAAGTCATAATACCTCAGGCGAGTGGGGAAGGAGGACACCAGGAGAAATTGCAAGGAGGAAGATGCGACAGGAGGGAGAATCGACAGGGCAAAGTCGGGCAATGGGCCCGGTATCTTAGGTGCCTGTACACAAATGCGAGGACCCTGGGAAACAAGCAGGAAGAATTGGTAGTACTGGCACAGACAAGGAACTATGATATAATTGGAATAACAGAAACGTGGTGGGATAACTTGCATGACTGGAGCACTGCCATGGATGGATATAAATTGTTCAGGAAGGTCAGGCAGGGAAAAAGGGGGGGAGGAGTAGCGTTATATGTAAAAGAGCTGTATGACTGCTCGGAGCTCCACTATGAAAGTGGAAACAAGATGGTTGAAAGTTTGTGGGTTAAGTTTAGGGGAGAATGCAACAGGGGGGATGTTGTGGTGGGTGTCTGCTACAGACCGCCAGACCAGAAAGAGGAAGTGCATGAGGCGTTCTATGGACAACTAACAGAAGTTTCCAGATCGTCGCAGGCCCTGGTTCTTATGGGGGACTTCAATTATCCTGATGTCTGCTGGGAAGATAATACAGCAGTGCACAGGCAATCCAGGAAGTTTTTGGAGAATATTGAGGACAACTTCCTAGTACAAATGCTGGAGGAACCAACTAGGGGCCTTGCACCTCTAGACCTATTGCTCACAAACAGAGAAGAATTGATCGGGGAAGTAGAAGTAAATGGCAACCTGGACAGCAGCGACCATGAGATGGTAGAGTTCAGGATCCTGATCAATGGAAGGAAGGAAAGAAGCAGAACACACACCCTGGACTTCAGAAAAGCAGATTTTGGCTCCCTTAAGGAGCTGATGGGCAGGGTCCCATGGGAGGCTGATCTGAAGGGGAAAGGTGTCCAAGACAGCTGGCTGTATTTTAAAGAAACCCTGTTAAAGGCACAGGAAGATAACATTCCGATGTGCAGAAAGAACAGCAAATGTGGACGGCGACCAGCGTGGCTTACCAGGCAACTCTGCGGGGAGCTGAAAGATAAAAGGGAAGCTTACAAGAAGTGGAAGCTTGGACAGATGACAAGGGAGGCATATAAAGATATTGCTCGGGACTACAGGGATAAAATCAGAAAGGCCAAAGGACAATTGGAGTTGCAGCTAGCAAGAGATGTGAAGGATAACAGAAAGGGGTTCTATAAGTATATCAGCAACAAGAAAAGGATCAGAGGTGGTGTAGGTCCCTTACTGAATGGGGCAGGCATCCTCGTGGAGGATGATACGGAAAAAGCTGAAGTACTCAATTCCTTTTTTTACTTCAGTCTTCACAGGGCGGGCCAGCTCCCAGGCTACTACACGGGGTAACGCGGACTGGAGAGAAGAGTGGCCCTCAGTGATGGAAAGTCAGGTTAGGGAACACTTAATGAAATTGGATGTGCACAAGTCCATGGGGCCGGATGAACTGCATCCGAGGGTGCTGAGGGAGTTGGGGGAAGTGATTGCAGAGCCGCTGGCCATTATCTTTGAGAACTCGTGGCGAACGGGGGTGGTCCCGGAGGATTGGAAAAAGGCAAATATAGTACCTATCTTTAAGAAAGGGAAAAAGGAGGATCCGGGGAACTACAGACCGGTCAGCCTCACCTCAATCCCTGGGAAAATCATGGAGCAGGTCCTCAAGGAATCCATCCTGAAACACTTGGAGGAAAATAGAGTGATCAGGAACAGTCAACATGGATTCACCAAGGGCAAATCATGCCTGACCAACCTGATTTCCTTCTATGATGAGATGACTAGATTTGTGGATGCGGGAAGAGCCGTTGACGTGATATACCTTGACTTTAGCAAGGCTTTTGATACGGTTTCCCACAGCATTCTTGTCGGCAAGTTAAGGAAGTATGGGTTGGACGAGTGGACCGTAAGGTGGATCGAAAACTGGTTAGATCAACGGGCTCAGCGGGTAGGAATCAATGGCTCGATGTCTGGTTGGCAACCGGTAACGAGTGGAGTGCCCCAGGGGTCGGTCCTGGGGCCGGTTCTATTCAACATCTTCATTAATGATCTTGATGATGGAATAGACTGCGTGCTTAGTAAGTTTGCGGATGACACCAAGTTGGGGGGAATGGGAGATACTCTGGAGGGCAGGGACAGGATCCAGAGAGACTTGGACAAATTGGAACACTGGGATGAAAGAAACCTCATGAGGTTCAACAAAGACAAGTGCAAAGTCCTGCACTTAGGACGGAAAAATCCCATGCACTGTTACAGGCTGGGGACCGATCAGCTAAGTAGCAGCGCTGTAGAAAAGGACCTGGGAGTTATGGTGGACAGGAAGAGGAATATGAGCCAACAGTGTGCCCTTGTTGCCAAAAAGGCCAATGGCATACTAGGCTGCATCAGTAGGAGTATTGCCAGCAGATCGAGGGATGTGATAATTCCCCTCTATTCGACACTAGTCAGGCCGCATCTGGAGTACTGTGTCCAGTTTTGGGCTCCCCACTACAGAAAGGATGTGGACAAATTAGAAAGAGTCCAGAGGAGGGCAACAAAAATGATTAGGGGGCTGGGGCACATGACTTATGAGGAGAGACTGAAGGAGCTAGGCTTATTTAGTCTACAGAAGAGAAGACTGAGGGGAGATTTGATAGCAACCTTCAACTACTTGAAGGGTTGCTCCAAAGAGGAGGGAGCTAGGCTGTTCTTGAGGGTAACAGAGGACAGAACAAGGAGCAATGGTTTCAAATTACAGCTGGGGAGGTCAAGGTTGGATATTAGGAAAAACTTTATCACTAGGAGGGTGGTGAAGCATTGGAATGGACTATCTAGGGAGGTGGTAGAATCTTCATCTTTGGAGATTTTTAAGGCTCGGTTAGACAAAACCCTGGCTGGGATAATTTAGGGGGAGTGGTCCTGCTTTTTAGCAGGGGGTTGGACTAGATGACCTCGTGAGGTCCCTTCCAACCCTATTATTCTATGATTCTATGATTCTGTAACCCATGAAACAAAGAAAAATCTAACTCTCCTGTCTTATGAAGGTGATTTAACTTCAGAACTGAATCTGGATGTCTTTGTGGAGGAATTCAGATGCCATTATTCAAGACCACACTTTAATTTCATGAACAATCTGTACTTTACGTAGCACTTTCATTTTATGTCCTATACTTGCGTTTCTGAATCTTTGAATTTTGAGTGCTTGAAAATTTGCTATATAGAACTATCACATAAATATGTATCTTATTTTTTAAAGATAAAGTAAAAAAAAATATTCTGATAGTGAAAAATACAGTCTCAAAGTACATGAATTTCAGAAGGCAAAAACTACAGCCCTTCATAATGCAGTCTGCTTCTCTCCTATCCCATTGGTCCTAATTATGGGGCCAGCATTGAAATGTCTCTAAGTTATTTTGCAGTCAATTTCCCCACCTCCACTTTTCTATTTTAAAGTATTTAACTCTTCTGAGGCTTTCTGAAACAATATTCAGAGGCAAACTATGGAGGAGGGGGTTGAGGAAAAAGAAGAGGGAGGGTTACGTGTTAAATGAAGAGGGCTACTGAGATATTTATTTAGTTTTGAGCTAACTCTTCATTACTTTCTGAGACTCACTTCTAAAGGCTTGAAACATTAAAATATGCTTCCACCTAGTGCCATGGATACATAAAAGTTAATTAATTCAGTGACTAAGGGCTACCTACAGAAAGCAATGTATAGCGGGTATACTGTCAAACAGAGAAAAACTAAGCTTGTTATGGGTCTGCCTGGGGAAATCAACTGGCGTGCCCAGGTTTACAAGCACTCTCCTATTTCAAAAGGGGGTGATGGACAACAAATATTACGAGTGCTGAGCAATAAGGCCACTTATTTGGGTGCCTAAATATGAACTAAAAATCTAAGATTTTGCACTCACTTCTGAAAATTCAGGCCAGCACTAACATAAAAGCTATTGGCTTTCCTCGCATCATCTGCAAGTTGCTTGTCTTTAGACTGCACATTTAAATTACAAACAATATCTTCAGGTGTTTTCCTATAGAACCTGGCACAATACATTCCTATTTTTGTATGGCAGCACAAATAATTAATGCTGTTGTTTTGTGCTTTTATGTTATTTATGAACTATACAGAGACAAGGAGAGTAAGGCACTATATTTTATTGGGCCAATTTATTGGTGAGAAAATCAAGTAAAAGGTATTACTTTATCCTCCTTGTCTCTCTAATCTCTTGAGATGACAGAGCTACTATTACAGTGCATTTATAAACTATACACATTCACTAAATTATCAGAAGTAAGAACTATTTTATTAATTAAGTATTTCAAGTCTATTTTAGAGAGTTAGGAACTGATTTTTATATGAAGTATTCCAATTTCACTCATTAAGCCTATTGAGATTCACAATTTCCACTGTTCTTCAAGTGCTATGCTAGCATTTCCTTTTTTATTAGTCCAAAATATATCGCACAATATCTTGATGACTTATTCAAGCTCTTGAAATCTTTTTGAAGTTAATTAAACCATAGAACAGGCTGGTTCTTGTGTATTATGGTTCCAAGATGTTCATAATGAAGTCAGACTCCAAATTGGAAGAGTTTCCATAGGAACAAGAAATAAAATTATATCTGTTCCATGTTTGAGTGGTCTAGATATACAGCACTTACCAAACCTTCTCTTCTCATTTCATGATGAGAGATGAGCCTCTGAAATTAACTGACATAGAATCATAGACTCCAAAGACTGAAGGACCTATTAGGTCCTATCAGTGTCAAGGTAGAATTGTTTGCTATTGTACATTTACTTGTGTTTTGCCCAGTGCAATCTTGTGTGTACTATTAATGCAGATCTGTCAATATATCTTCTTTTACCAAGAACCTGAAGAGTAACATGCCAGATTTGTCAGGCACAAAAGATCAAGCTATCCAAAAGACAATTCCACAAATATAGAAAATTAAATCCGAATAAAACCTGGTACAATAATATTATTGACACTTCTCTAGTACTTATTTATTTGGTGCATTTATTTACACTACATTATAAGAATGACATGCCTAGATGCCTGTATTTTCTTTTTAATGTTTCCCTTCTTTTTTAAGACCACTTCTGTACAGAAGTGATCAACCAAAGAGAGCTCTTGAAAAAATCCTCAATACACATTACAGTGAACAGACTGCTCAGCCTCCCAGATCACAATATCTGCAAACTAATAAAAAAATTAAGTCTCAGGTCACAATAAACTAGACACAAATACACGCCAGATGATAATTCCATCCATCTTTTTATGATGGAAATATAGTTTTGCTTGTATGATTAGGTAATGACACCAATTAAATTACTATGTAATGCATGTGTCTCTGCTGCCTTAGCAAGAGCCAAGACTAATCACAAAATGTAAGGCTATGTAGTGCTACTCTGGCAGCATAAATCCAATTTAGAGGATTAATAGGAATTTTCTCCTTGGGCAGATGATGCCTCTGGTGCCATCAGGCTGACATAGTAGTCCCTTTATCCATCCACTTCCAGACACTGCAAGGGGAAATTGAATGAGTGTATACCCTGACAGGCTGTGAGAGAGAACAAGATTTGATGTCTAGGGCAGCCTGTACAGCATAGGAACATACTCACACTATGATGCTAAAAGAGCTGCATAGACCTTGTGGCTAGGGCTGGAGTTTGAAATCCACCTCATGGGCTTCAGCCTGAGCCCTAGTGCCTACACAGCTTTCTTAGCACCATAAGGCAACCTTGACTCTGTAGACTTGGTCTCTGAGACTTGGTGCTGGGGGGTTTTAAACAGCAGGTGATTAGACTAGAGGACACAGCCGTTTTAGGATCAGGACACTGTGTAAAGGCTGCCTAAACCGCAGCCCAGACTCTTATGCATTTCTCAACACCATCTGATGACTGGGGCTTCCTTTTTGGTTTCGTGTTTAGAAATTTGTTACCAAAATCATCAGATGCATCCCTCCTTCACAACACCCATGCACATTATGTTTAAGAACACACGAGTTACATGAGCTTAATCTGAATTCAACAGAAACAGACTGATTGAAGAGAGTATCTGTCAGTCAAACATTTTGGATATCTTTGGAAAGATATTGTTAATGGGACTCTGACACAGTGCCCATAACTCCTCAGCTGCTCGTATTGTATCCAGACTCTATGGGTGCGTCTGCACTTGTAAATTAAGTCGACTTAAGCTTGCTTAAGTCGACTTAATTTACTTTGCGTCTACACTACACTTTCCTTAAGTCGACTTAAGCAAGCTGCTTAAGTCAACTTAAGGAAAATTAAGTCAACTTTACTAAACCTGCTTTTAAGGCGACTTTTGGCTTAAGTCGACTTTCTAAAGTCGACTTAAGCCAGTGTAGACCTGGAGTAGCCCTAAGTCAACTCTAAGTCAACTTAGGGCTCTCCAGGACTCCCCCACTGCCCTCTCTGCCAGGGGTGTGGCACAGGGGGAGCCTGGCACGCCCCCCCACAGGGCAGGGCAGAGCCCAGCCCACCCTGCCCCTATGCCCTGCCAGGGTCCCTGTTCCCCTAAGTCAACCTAAATTAACAAGAGTAGACATAGCCTATGGTAATAAGAAAAGACTGGAGAGGGGACAGTAAAACAAGAGGATCTTTCTTCTTACTCTGTTTCCTGTGGTATTTGAAGCAGGAAGTATGACATTTACCTATACATAGTACATCCTTTCCATTCTTTAAATGTCTTTTAGGGGAAGTTTCAACGGGATGTTTTAACTAGAAATTGTAAAGTAATCACTAAAAAAAATCTGACTTATTTCTGAAGTTTGTTTTCAGTAGAAATAAAGCTGTCACAGATGTTAGAATGCTTTTTCCTGAATGGGCTGTGTCACAAATTAAATATTTCATAGATGAACAGAGTCTGGTCAAACAAGCAGCAGCTTAAATGACTTCAATTTACAGATTAGGAAGTGCAAACTTTATTCTTAATTTTCTCTGTTGTTGAAGTCTGATTAGGGGTAACAATGATCTTACTAAATACTAAAACCCACAAATGAAGATAAGCATGTGACTTACTCCATAAAAGGAAAAAAGAGATAGTGGTGTTTCGTCGTTGGAATGGATTTCAGTTTGCTAAGGTTTTTCTCCATTTTTCCTTTTCATCCACCGTTTCTAACCTTTGTAGCTCAAGTAAAAATAAAATAAATTCTTTTCTTAGTTACACTAGAGGTTTCACTAACAATGAAGCAGCTATGGGAAAGTACAGAGTGTAAGGGGGAAGGGAATTAATCACAGTACTTATTAACATTCATCCTTGTGGGAAACTACTGGACAAGATGCTCGTAGCATCATTACATAAGTGTTGGATAATAGTTTTACTCTTACTATCCTCCTGAGTAGCATGAAACTGTATATCATCGATTCAGCTATAAGCTGGAACAATATGTCTGGCTAGCAAACTTACCCTTTCTGTTGTCTTTTTTTTTAAAATAGTCATGTTTGCCAGGCTTAACCTAGACAAACATTAATAAAATGTTGGGATAACTGAAGAGGCCCACAAGGTCTGGTATACAGGAGCCAAGAAAAGCTATTGTGATTAGAGAGGCCCAGGACAACTGAACAAAGCAAAGAGAATGGTAAAGGAACCCAGCACTCTTTCAGCTTTAGCTTGGATAAGCTTGAGACGAGGGTCAAGGGAACCAAATAGGTCAGGAGAGATTTGGAAAGCTCAGCAGTTGAGGGGCAATTGAGGAGCCTGTGCATCAGGATGACAATTTTGCACATACCTAGCAGATAAGTGCTAGAAGCTTTGTCAACTTAAGCTGAAGAATATTAAGGAGCTTTCATCCAGCTCACTGGAAGGGCAAACAGCTCACTGCCACTCTGATTACTGTAGTGATCTTGTTCTTACTGCACAGTCTTTTTTTGAAATCAGCACATTGCAGTTACTTTTATAGTGCTTTGAATGTTCATGCTGAAATAACACAGATTACTTTCCCAAGTGCCTCAATATTTTAATTTTATGAAGGCAAATCCTCCCCTTCCCTCTACAGTTTTCAGAATGCTGAAGATATCAGGACCAGTACTGCTTCCTCAACTTTCCCCTCCATTTCTTATCTCCATTCATTGGCTGTCCCTTGGCTTCTCAAGTCTCTGAATAGTTCTTTTGAAACCTCCACCCCCAAACAGATGCACAGGAGAGGGACAGGATTTGAGGAACAGACTTTGTACCTGCAACTAGCGCTCCTTGGGGCTTTCTAATGATAGCACACCGGGGAGTCTGGGAACAACACTGGGGATGATCAGAAAAGGTGTTTTTTTAAAAAAAAAGAATTAGCAAATAAAAAGGGGAGAGTCTATCCAGGTGGTAAAGTTTTGAAGATGATATCAAGGTCTGTTTAAACAGACAAACTGCCACAAGATCAGAATGCTGTAAGTTTTCAGGCCTCTTACTAGTCTCTAGAAACAGGAGTAACTCAAAGTAACCTAAATACTGGGATCACCAAACTTCATTCACACTCAGGGGTGAGCCTGTGTCCACCAAATCAGCAAGGTAAACCTCAGTCCAGTACCACTATCCTTGAAAACAGACAGGGGGTGAGGGGAGGAATCTTTGAATATGTCAGGTTTCAAGGAGGTAACAGAAGACAGTTCTTAATAGTGAAGTAGTAAATAAGCATGCAATGGTCACTTTTTCTCTGTAGTACATGCATGAGTAGTATGGAATTTGTTGTTCGCAAAATGTATGAGGACAGCTTATCTATGAAAGACTTTGTCAACCAGCTCTACTTCTAAAACTAATAGAACACACTCTGGCTTTGCTCATAACAGAAAAATCAGTACCTCTATGTTGTGTGCTAATGCAGCCCTACCATTGTTACCAATAGCCAAAGCTGTTGTCTAGACAGGATACAGTCACAGTTCCCACAATATTGGGGAACAATCTTCTGAGCATAACACTCCCCAGATGTGCAAACCAGGTGGAGAAAAAGGAAAAAAAACTTCAGTGCTTTGGTATCCTAGAGATTCTCAGAGAGAAGAGAGCTCATATGTAAATAAGCCTCTGATCACCTTGGGTGTGTCTACACTTGTAAATTAAATCGACTTAATTTACTCTGTGTCTACACTACAATTTTAAGGAAATTTTAAGTCGACTTTATAAAACTAGTTTAAAGTCGACTTACTAGCTAAGTCAACTTTATTAAGTCAACTTAAGCCTGTGTAGATGCAGAGTAGCCCTAAGTCGACTTTAAGTTAACTTAAAGGGCCCCCAGGGCTCCCCCACTGACCTCCCTGCCAGGGTGCCTGGCACAGCCAGAGCCTGGTGTGCCCACCCACAGGGCAGGATACAGCTCTGCCTACCCTGCTCCTATACCCTGCCCCTGTCCTGCTCAGCCCCCATTGTACCCTGGAACAATGGGGAAAATGCTGAGCCCCCTGGCATTTTTAAACGGGTGCCCCCCCACCATGGACCACTCCCAGGTCCACCTAGCCCCTAGAAGTCGACTTAGGTGTCCAGTGTGGATGCTCTAAGTCAATTTGGCAAGGTCGACTTTAAGTCGACCTAATTTTATAATGTGGACATGGTAAGTCGACTTAAGAAAGTCGATTTAAAGTTGACATTGTTAAGTCAACTTAGCAAAGTCGACTTATTTGGCCAAGTGTAGGCATAGCCCTTAGTACTTTTTCCTAGTCTGGACTCTTCTTCTCTTCCCTACCTTTACACTGGGGTAGCAGTGTTTACATGCAAAAATCCCAGTTAATTTGTATTTATTAGGGGTAAGTGAAGATTCCCAATCCCCACAAGCAGCTTTTGCCATGACCTTAGTGAAGATATCATCGGCAGTTATCTGGCACTATTACTATTGTTTGATAAATCTGTGCTGAACACTCTACTCTGGTATGCAAGTCCTCATGCAATGTCTAGCTTCCATTAATCCAGATAATGCTTTCCTAGCAAAAGTGTGATGTTGCTTTGGAAACCCATCATGATTACAAAACAAAGTAAAAAGACGAACTTGAATAGTAGCTTGATAAAGTGTTTTCATGCCTTTGCCAGCAAGGATTACGATCCCCCTATCTCCCTTCTGTGTGCACAATACTTGTGCCAAAACCAATAGACAACCAGTAAAATTTATTTGGTAAGTCAAGGAGCCATACATCTTGGAAAGCATTTAGTGAGGATTAGCACTTCTGTAGCTGGTTTCTTGTCTTTAATTGTCTATGGATTAACTCTTGTTCTTACCAGGCTGTGACATTAAAGTCTAATGAAGCATCAGTCTGCAGAGGGACAGACTTCTTTTGAGCATCACCTTTCTTTGAATGGATGCCCATTGGTGGTGATACAAGAGACATTAGGAGAACCAGAGACTTGAATAACCTCTTTTTTATATATAAATTCTGTGAAGGGTTTTATTTTTATTTTTATTTTTTGAGGGGAGAGAGAGAGGACTGAAGAGGAGGAAAGGTCAGGATAAAGTCTGGCAAAAAGGAAGAAACTAGTGGTGATGTACGGCTATGTAACTGAGTTGGTATGGTATAGCTCCAATAGCGGAGAATAACGTTTAAAAGATACTGTATAGAAACTCTTGTTCTATGAATTTAATTTGTTTTTACAGTAAAAAGGAAATTAGTTTACAACTCAGAAGTTGTCACATTTTCAAGTGAAACATGATCTGTCACACAGAAGATCCTTCACAATTTAGCAGTTCAGACATAGCCTTATACTGAGTTTTGGTTGAATGCAGAATTTAGGTGAGAAAAAAATATGAACCCATTAAAAATCACAAATCCAAACATAATTATAGCTAGGATTCCTAGAATATATCCCAAACTCTGTCACAGACCATCTGCCTATTACTGCAATACTTATGCATGTGCAAAGAGGCACTGAACAAACAGAGAATACATATTGAATAGATCTCCTCCCAGATTTGGCTTCTTTGATAAAGCTAACAATAACAAAATATAAACCTCATTTACACTTGCTCCTCACCTGAGGTTTTTCCTGCACGCTTCTCTGCATCAAATCCACATCATACAACAGACCTTATTTCCCCTCCATTCTTGTATCCAGATTGACACTAAGAAGACCTACCTTTCAGTTTCAGTCAGCAGTATTTACTTCTGCACCTTTATGCAG
The DNA here is from genome assembly GCA_007922175.1 of Pelusios castaneus. Taxonomy (NCBI): domain Eukaryota; kingdom Metazoa; phylum Chordata; order Testudines; family Pelomedusidae; genus Pelusios; species Pelusios castaneus. The sequence goes on from ML685796.1 coordinate 3,078,933, forward strand.
AGTATGGCAGGTGCACTAAGGGTTACCTTAACAGAAGAACCGTTCATCCACCCGGCAAAGTTTTCTATAATCTGCCATCCTGTTGCAACAGCATTGGCTATGCTTTCATCAACTGTGAGAACAATGGAGAAGTTAGGTAACCTTTATGTGCCTCAGTTTACCTTCCTGAAAAATGAGTCTAACTATAGTTACCAATTTTATAGTGAGATTATACAATTTAATTTTTTGTAAATATTGAGTTTCTTTGATGAAAATATCTTCTACAATAAATACAAGGTATTATTGTCAAGATTTAAAGTATATACCCATTTAATTTATTAGTTAATGTTTTAGATACTTTGAAAATAAGCATCCAAACTGAGAAACTTCCAATACCTAATCTCTGACATGCAAGCTCATGTGTAGCGGAGTTCTCATAATAAATGATAGTGTCAGGAAAAACAGTCACTATTCTAGATTTAGTGAGTAGGGTATCCTAAATATTAATTACATTTTATTTTATTTAAGGGTAAATTATATCACCCTAAATTGTATTAATGTTGCCTGATTATTTCCCTCATTATATTTCTCATATTTTGAATTTACATTAATAAATTAAATATATTTTCCTTTCCCTGTTTAAAAAGCAACCACAACATAGAGGGCAAGTAGTTAAACACAAAGGCTATGTCTACACTGGCAAGTTAGGTCAATTTAAGGAGGCTTAAGTTGACCTAACTTAATCCCTGTCCACACTAGGCTTTCATTAAATCGACTTAAGGGGCTTCCTTAAGTCGACTTAATGAAAGCTTAAGTCGACTTTAATAAAAACTACGGGGTATTCATACTAACCCTCCTTAGGTCAACATAACCCTTCCTTAGGTCGACCTAAGGCCACTGTGGACACATAAGTCTACTTTCTTAGGTTGACCTAAGGGAAGTTAGGTCGACTTACTAAGTCCCGGTTAAGGGAAGCCACTTTGTTAAGTTGACTCAATAAGGTCGACTTTAAGTCAACTTAAAGTTGACCTTATTAAGTCAATTTAACAAAGTCGACCTAACTTTTGTAGTGTAGACATAGCCTTTAAATTCATGTGATGTTAAACACTGCCATTTTTGTCAGTCTATCAGAGGTGTGAACTGAAGCCAAGAGTTGATGGTAAATTAGAATTAGAAAGACAAATGTCTCCATGGAAAGGATGAACCACCACAGTGTATTAGCAGGTACTTATGGGAGGAACTGAACCAATAGATATCACGAAGTCTTGCCTAAAAGGGAGGCTACAGCACCTCTTCTTTCAAGGGGCGTGGGTACTTTGAAAAGTAGAATTAGTGTTTTTGCTCTTTGTAGTAGTCAGACCCAGGGAGACACATAGCTATGAGCAACATAACTGACATTTCTGTCATCTACTGGGACTTTGACAGATAGCCTAACACTATAAACCAGATTGTTGCCTCAAGTCTGTTTCTTGCAGCATGGGTGTACACGGAAGGATGAGTGTGCAAGTAGCCTTTGCTCACTTCTGCCCCTCCATTACAGACTAGATATAGTTCCAGTTCTGGAGCTGCCCAAAGGCCTGCATAATGAACACACATACAGTTAATGAGCAGGATTTCAACCCAGGATCTTCAGCACCATAAAACAAGCCATTCTCATTCAAACTCTTTGCTGGTTTGTCACACGTGCACTGCTCTCATGAGCACAAAATGGGTGAGGAGGAAGTGGGGTCATGGTCCCACCTTTTTTACTTGAGAACACATTCTAGAGCTTCTTGGCACTTTTCTCTTGGTGATGTAGTGTGGTGTAGCTTTTTACTTTCCCATGTGTTGAGCAGGGTATCTCCTGGCAATTACACCTATGCTGTGTCAACACTCACACACTATACCCAACAAGCAAACACCTCACAATTTTTAACATTGATTTTCACAATAGTTCTGTGAGTTAGACAAGTCCCATGGTCCCTGTTTTTACAGTTAGGTGACTGAGGTACAGAAAGGCTAACAGAAGACCCAAGGTCACACTAGAAGTCTGGAAGAGCATGTGTGATGGGGTGATCCACACACCACTATGATGATACCTCCTCCTGGCCACTCTAAGGATCAGCTTATGAGGTTGACACCCCTTCCCACAACTGTACACCACCATTCATCTTCCCCTCTGTCGTCCACAGTCCCTTTCTCTCTCCAAAAACCTCAGTGTCTTCTTCATGACTCAGCTCTCTAGCCAGGTCACTCAGCATTCTCCCCTTCCAGTCTTGCTATTCACCACCTCTGGTGCCACTCCTTCAGCGGCTGGTAGGGGAACCCAGGCTACCCTCTATTCCAGGTTTTAGTCCATAGACTCTCAGCCCAGGAATTCTGAATTTTACTCTCCCAGCCCTCACTGCTCCTTCCCTAGACTGCTTCCTACCACTCCTGGTTTCTCCCACACTTTCTTTGGGTGTATCAGCTACAAAACCTCCACTCTCTTTCCAGAGAATGGCTGATGCCAATTCCCTGCCTTTACAATCCCATCCCAGCTCATTCTTATCCACCTGATTCCTCTCAGCTGTGACCTGTTTAGTTAATTAGTCCCCTTTTCAGTGTGCATTAACTCTTTCAAGGCAAGAGTGGGGTGAACAGCCCAACACAGCACGGAATTGAACCTAAGTCCCTAAGTGCTGTAATCATTGACTCATCCTGCTTGTCCTCTGGTTGGCATTTACAGTGGTTGGTTTGACCTGTAAAAACTGTAAGTAACCTTAAACTTGCTTATTGGAGATATTGCCTCTCCTCTTGTGACTAACTTCAATATAACAGCTGAAGAGCCATTCCAAAACAACAACAAAAATAAGTGGTGTAAATCTTAATAAAGGATATTATTTGATTACTAACCATCAACAATGAAATAACTTGGACTTCTTTAAAGGTGTGCAATACTAAGATCCTGCAACACTAATACAGATGTCCTAAAATGTCCTTGTCAGTTTTAATTATTTTCATTTCCTGCTGTTGCTGTTTAAAAATACACTGCATTATGTCAGAACTTATTTTTCCGCTTTTTAAAATGAAGAAAACTCAGTATCATGAAACACACACTCCATATCATACTACCCTAAGTTAGAATAAGAAATGTATTAAAATTATTGCTACATTAACTGTTTTCAAGGCTGGATCCTTCTAAGTTTCCTTAATATAGTGGAGTGGTTGATAGCAGCCAAATGTTTGTGCCAGCTCTCTAAAGCCACAGAGCACCAGCCTTAATGAGACCTTTCATTCTAGTATTTGGGTATTTTACTGGTGTTTCAATTATGCTAAATACAAAAATGAACATACTGGTGATGAGAAAGGAGTCTATAAACTCCTTTCCCCTCTCTGAAGGCTCCTGTGTTGCAGTCCCAGCTCTGCCACTGATTCACCATGAAATCCAGGGAAAGGTAATTCACCTTCCTGTGCCTCCATTTCCTCATATAAATAGGGAAAATAATACTGACCTATTTCCAGGTTATTTCCACCTTAATATCCTTGGCTTGAACAATTAGCATGAATATATTATGACTCAGTTAAGAAAGTCAGGCTGCATCAGAGCAACTTGCTCACATTCACAAAAATGTCACTGAACTTGGGAACTATGCTTATTTTTGTGGGTTCTCTGCTTTCTGGCAATTTCACTGCTCTCCAGGTGGAGCTTTTCTGTTTCCTTTTCTGCCTTCCATGGCAGGTCAATATTTTTCCTGCAGTATGTTAGCCTAGTAATCCACCATTATCCCCCCTGAAACATGGAGATCCCAGAATGCCATATATGTGTTGTAGAGGATTTGGTCCTATACCTAGTGACTGAGTATTCAGACTCTGATGATGCAAATCGAAAACATATGGCATACACTGATTTACTCTACTTCTAGCTCATACTGTTTTTCACTGTAAAAGGCTAATGAGGCTTCAAAAAGTGTGGGGTGGGAAAGGTCTTAGGAAACATAAAAATCTCAGAAAACTAGTCCCTCTGTCTTTACTTAGACAAAACTTTTATTGAAGCTGGTAGGAATTTGGGAGAGTAAGAACTCAGTACAGACAGGAGGATCAGGCACACAGTGCTGCAGTGCAGCTTGACATAAAAATAGATATTGGGCTCTGTTCTCCTCTCATGTATTCTGGTATAAATCTAGACTGAGTCCACTGACAACAGTTGATTTACAACAGTTTGTATCTAAGGTGCTTATGGCTCCTTTATTGCATTATATGAGCACCTCACAATCTTTAATGCATTTTATCCCCACAACCCCCATGTGAGGCAGAGAAGTGCTATTATTTCCATTTTACAGATGGGGAACTGAGGCACAGACACCCTAAGGCACAGATCTAAAACAATGTTTAGGCACCTATGTCCCACTTTTGGATGCCACTGCAATCCACAAAACCCCCATTTGGCTGCCACCAACCCCTCTAAGGGTGCATCTACACTTGTGAATTAAGTCGATTTAAGGCTGCTTAAGTCGACTTAATTTAATCTACGTCAACACTACAATTTCCTTAAGTCGATTTAAGACGCTGCTTAAGTCGACTTAAGGAAATTTTAAGTTGACTTTATTAAACCTACTTTAAAGTCGACTTTACTGGCTAAGTCGACTTTATTAAGTCGACTTAGCCAGTGTAGACGTAGATTAACTCTAAGTCGACTTAAAGGGCCCCAGGGCTCCCCCCACTGACCTCCCTGACAGGATGGCTGGCACAGGCAGAGCCTGGCGTGCCCCCCCACAGGGTAGGACACAGCCCTGCCCACACCGCTTCTATACCCTGCCCCTGTCCCTGTCCTGCTCAGCCCCCATTGTACCAGGGTACAATGAGGCAAATGCTGAGCCCTCTGGCACTTTGGAAGGGGTGCCCCCTCCTGACACTATGGACCAGTCCCAGGTCCACCTAACCCCTAGAAGTCGACTTAGGCATCCAGTGTGGATGCTCTAAGTCGATTTGGCAAGAACCCCTTTAAGTCGACTTAATTTTATAGTGTAGACATGCTAAGTCCACTTAACAAAGTTGACTTAAAGTCGACTTTGTTAATTAGACTTAGCAAAGTCAACTAATTTTGACAAGTGTAGACATAGCCTAAATGCCTAAACATCTAGGTACCTAAAATTTCACGGTGAAAGTTCCCTTGATTCCTAAGTTTCTGAGTATGTGAACTGCTATATCACTCTATGCAACTAGATATCTATCTGATGCTTAACCTCCCAGGTGAAGACACTAATGACTGGGTTAAAAATTTTAAGGAAGGCAGTACCACCGCATCAGCACCATCAGCATCTCCTCTAGTTATTTTGGGTTGACTGAGGCAGGTGCCTAACTTATTCTCACAAGAAATGACTTAGACTCCTCAGCCTCCTGACTTCAGGAGAAAGGTTCCCAGCTATGGATTGCAAGCAGAGATAGGCACCTCTCTGCAGCCCAGACTTAGGGGCTGGACTTCATGAGAGAGTCAGGCCTTAGGACACACCCCCTCATCAGCATCTCCCATTAGCTTGCTCAGGAGGCTCACAGCATAGCATATTGGCTTTTGTAGACTGCACTCCTAGGCATCTATCTCTCCCCTTTCATAATACAGGGAGCCAAGGTGCCTGACTCAGGTGTTGTGGATCTCCCATTGTTTTTCCAGTGATTTCCTAGGTGCTTAAAAGTTAGGTATTGTGACACTTAATTTCCTTTGTGGATCTGGGCTTAAGTGACTTGACTACGGTCAGCAGGAGAAACAGAGGCTTGAACCTAAGCTAGTGCTTTAATCACTGAACAAAGAGCAGAATTTGATCCTTCACATGATTACTTAGTACTGTATGGGATCAATTTGGCAATTTATGCTTCAGTCCAGGAAAGAAAGAGGAAGGGATTGTCTGAACATGGATTCCAGTTCCATTTCTGAAGCACCTTTGAAATTATTTTTAAAAAATACTTCTGTACCCCACTTGTCTTTAACAGCATAACAACTGGCAACTCAAATAACAAAATTTAAATGTTCACCCTGTTTGCTACAACAGCATGATAAAAAACACAAGCAAATTTTCCAGAGAAGCAGCAGCTCCATTGTGTGATGCCCTGATTCTCCCTTTGAGACTTACCATTTGTCCTATAAACCCTTTAATACCAGCATAAACTTTCATCCAGTCCTAGCACCTGATCAATAGAAATGCTCTTCAATGCTCTTCTCTAAATCTATGAGATTAGCCAACCCTTATGAGGGTATAGATTTGAAATCTGGGAGTTTATCTAGATGCAGCAAGGCCATAACATACAACACCTTTCTTTATTTTTGTTTTTGTCTTCCACTTCTGATTTTTTTTATCGTTGCCTGGCCAGTATATTTTTCTGCCTGCCTCTTATATATATATATATATATATA
>ML685796.1:3085378-3153827 GCA_007922175.1 Pelusios castaneus
TGAGGTTTGATCTTTGTCACGGAATGCTCTTTTTCCAAAAATATGCATATATATATATATTGTATGTTACTATTCAGGATAGGTCAGAGAGAGAAATTGTTTTTGCATATTTTTGGAAAAAGAGCATTCCGTGACAAAGATCAAACCTCATGCAACTTTCTAAATGGGCCTAAGGAATAACTTTCACCATAACATGCAAACCACTATGTGCACTCAATTTCTAACACTTTTTTACAGAAACCAGAAAGGACCTGAACATTAGGCAGACAGATCATTTGACTGAAATCAAAAGAGAGATGGTAAATACACAACTAACCAAATGTATAATCACTCTGGCCAGAAAATCAGCTAGGAGCCTGCCAAAACCATTGGCAGAAAAAATAGGAAAATGTAAGTGCAACTAAAAGAGGCTTTATATAAAAAAGAAAAAGAAAATCAGGAAGGGGGACGGCTCAGTGCAACATGCTGAGACTCCTTGGCACCATTGGTTCAAATGTTATTGCAGCTGATTCAGCCCTTCCTACCATCATCATCATTCCAAGGTGGATACACTGTGTGTCATACCCTCTACTGTATGGGGACCTTTAAAGATGAAATCTTTAAAAGAATTCTGTTTTCTCTTCACATACATTAAAAATCCTCTGTCACTTTTGGGAAATGGTGGCTTGACTTCTGTTATTGTCCATAATTTCTACTATTGTGCAGTGTACAGTTGACAGCTGCCCTTATTCCCAGGGATGGGTACATAGGATTGATGTTGCAGGATGAAATTTAATGTATGAAAAGTGTTTCCATGATCTCTATTCTATAACCCATCAATCAGAAGAATAAATCCTCACACCAAATGGTTCTTGCACAGAAGAAAATACAAGAAATATGTAAAAGTGAAAAAGGAATGGAGGAGCCTCCCTTTCCATAGAATAAGAGTGTAAAAATAAGGCCACAAATAGAACCATGCACAGAAGTGAACAGAACATCACTTGATAACAATAAATTATCTTCTCACTTAAACTGACTCCCTGAAAACAATTTCTGATTTAATCCTTTTTTCTTCCTCTTCAGGTGCAAACAACCACCTCAGGTCAACATCTTTCACCCCCATGAAGAGGATGGACAATAAAACATTAACAGCCCTGTTGTCTGGAATAAAACACAATGGTTGAGTCAGAAATAAGCAATGCAAACACACTGAATAGTCAGTAATAATTATAATAAAAGCTAATGACAAGATATAATACCAAAACTACAGAGAAAAAATACGCAAGTGTGAAGGCAAAAAGAATTTAGGCAAATCTTTCAAAACCACTTAAGTGACTTAGGAGCCTAATTTTTAACACATTTTTTCAGTCACCATTTGTCCTTTGTTCTGCACATACAAAGTGGTAAGAGAATCTTTCCTCTGCTAGCTTTATTTGCTGGGTTGGTACTAATGAAACCTAATCACTATGAGGTAAATCAGATCCCCTTCAAGTTCTCAACCTCCCATTATTTTTCTTATGGTGGGTCAACTTACTACAGAAACATCCATAGCCTTCTGGCACTTGCAGAGCTTAGCAATTCATACATGAGTTGTAATGATCTTAGCCACTTTACCCATCAGTACTGTGAGTTTTATAAATATGTATCTATCTTCATGACAGAAATGGTCACTGTGGTTTGCTGTGGCATGGAGGCTTTATTAACATGAATCTGGCTTTGCAAATTGTGAATAATATGTTACTCCAGAGGAGTATGAATAAAATCTTTATAGCGTCCCTCATCTTGATGAATTATGCCTATGATATAACATATTGAAAACGTAATTTATACATCCTTTAGGGAATTTTAGAGGCTATTAGTCCACATCCCCTGGATCATCTGGGATGTGGCTTAATGAAAGTATGCGTTGAAGGCAGGTGAAATGATTTTCTTAACCATATTTGTGGGTCCTCCATCTTGGGGCTGATGGGTGCAAGCTTAAAGGTTTATGCCAGCTGCTGACGTCTGTTCACTTTCGTTTATTTCATGTGTTGGTTTTGCCATTAATGTCAGGAAAGTCGTATTTAGCAATGTAGTAGTTCAAACGTGACAGATCCTCAGCTTCTGGAACAGATGTTAGCAAGGCACTGGGACTCCTACACTGGTGGCTAGGAAGGGAATGTTATAGGATATTTTATGGGGGGCCTAGACCAAAGTAGGATCCTGCACGTGCCAACCCACCCACACCAGAGGACCTCTTTGATGCTGGATTTACTTGGTGCTGTAAAAGCCTAGGGCTATGTCTACACTTGCTAAAATTAGTTCGAATTAGTTAGTTCGAACTAACTAATTTGAACTAATTTTAATTAGTTCGAATTAGCTTAATTCGAACTAGTTAGTTCGAATTAACCCCTTAGTTCGAATACCCTATTCGAACTTATTAGTTTGAATTAAGGAAGCCCTTAATTCGAACTAACTGAAACCTAGTGTAGCCATGGCTTTAGTTAGTTCGAATTAAGCCTCCTTAATTCGAACTAACTTGCCAGTGTAGACATAGGCTAGGAGAGTAAGGGAGTCACCTGGGCCTTTCTCTTGCCCCACTCTTGGTGCTAATTATTATAGAGAATCTCTGCAACTTTCAAGAGAAACTCTATTCCTAGAACCTCCTATTCATTTCCCGCAGCTCATGAGGCTGGTGAAAAAAGAAGGGACCAGGGTTTAGTTCTCTTGGAGAAGTAATTTTTTGTTTTGTTTTGACTTTTATAGAATAATTGTTGTTGTTTACAAAGGAAAGTAAAAGAAACATATGCAATGTCATCAGCTAAAACAAAGTGGGGGAAAATGGAATTTCATACTTTTTCTATTTAATATAGGCCAACAGTCTGAAAGGTGGTTTGCAAGCTGGTAAATGTTTCTGAATAAATTGAGTAGAGGGTTCAAAACAATACAAAAGAAAAATAAAATCCTATGTAGAAATCCTGCATGTTTGGGTAATATTTCTGTTGCCCCTTATTGTGAATATGAATTCAGCAGTAACAAGACATCATGGGCCAAACTGTCCTCTCACTTAAATCAGTATAAATCAGGAAAAACTCCACAAAATGAAATAGAAATGCTTTCGATTTATACCCATTTAACTGAAAGCAGAAAAGGGGCTGTCTTCTTTTACGTTAGCTAAGACTGTGAACATCTGAAAAACAATCATTCCTTTTTTTCACAAGAAGGTCACTATAAGTAGGGCAAAAAGATTGGAAAATGAAAACAGATCAAAATGTAAACTTCTTATGCTACTGGCATCATTAAAAGGTATGCTAAATTAAGACCAGCTCTTCGGAAGCAATAAGTGTGTCTCAAGTTTTTTTTTTAAACACCATGTTTTCTTTCAGGTTCTCTTTCTTTCTCTCCTCTCCAAAACCAAAATCTGTTGCATTTTTTAAATAAGGGCACTATATCCCAACAGGTTTCATTAAAAACTGATTAGCGTAAATGTTTTCACTCAACATATGGTTCATCTGCTTAACTCAACTCCATTTTCATTCTTGCCATCATTAGATTTTCAAGCAAAGGCTTCCTCTGCATCAGGTATATTCATATGTAAGAGGGCAAGAATATATCTGAGACAGTATAGTATTCATTTTGGTGATAAACATGGATAGACCCATTCCATTCTGGTGATAAACATGGATAGACCCATTGAAATAAATGAAACTACATTTCTGAGTAAGAAAAGCAGCAGGGTTTTCCCATTAATGCAAAGATGGACTGGAAATTAATTTAGTTTAAATGTTATGGTATTTATCAAAATACTAGTTCAAAAGTGACATTCTGTTAAAGTACACTCCCATTTATCCAAAAGACCCTGAGGACATCGATAACTTTTGGATAACTGGGAATTCGGTTCAATGGAATTGTTATAAACTAACATGAGGCTATATGGGGAACAATTAGGGTTTTTTAAAAGAGTGAGCTCAGATAATTGGATATGGTAATCAGTGTATAGTTTCAGAAACTATACTAAGTGAACGCAAATCTTCTGCTGGTGTAAGTATGAATAATTCCACTGAAGTCAATGGGACTTCTCCAATTTATGCCATAGAAGGATCTGGTCCAAAACAGAAAAGGAGGTTCTGTAATCCTTTCTTCTGAAAATAACCCTTATTCACTTGGTTTTAATGGGACTATGCAATTTTGTGAGTAGTAATTATTCACACAAGTAATAGTCATAGGATTGAAGTGATAACATTAAAAACAATTTTTTAGTTAAGAAAGTTAAGAAACTGCAAGCTTTTCCTCCCCCAAATCACCACATTTACCACCTAGCCTTATAAATTTAAATAAAAAAGTACTTTCACTAGTCACTAGTCATAAGTACAAATGACAACTGTAGCAGTAGAAATATATCACAAGAATCCTTAGAGGAAGATGGAGAACAAGACACTCTTTGAAGCACTGGTCATAATGAGATGTCATGTAAATCTTAAAAGCAAGAGGTTTGAAAATGACTTGAATGAATAAGACCAAATGACTTCAAATTGACTGATTTAATTTTGCTGCCCTGAAAGGAAATTGTTCTCATGTCTATTTTCTTTAGGGGGATCATTTTTTTAGAAAGCATATGGGTTAAAAAAGAATTATAAGACTAAAACAATAGGGTATGTGCTACTTAGGAGAAGGGTGAAAACAAAGAAGTGAAATTGTAATTTGTTTATATTTCAACATGATTAGTAATAAAATCACACCTCTGAGTCATAAAATAACTCATTTTCTCTCATGCCAATAATACAGATTTATTTAACTAATGCAACCATCCATCAGAAGCTCCAAGCGGTTATGTCAACTGGCGTCTTGATTAGCTTGATAGAATCACCAGTAAAAATAAATGTGGAAATTTCTTGGAGACAAGTTGGTAATCTAATTTATAGCAAATATATTAGAGCAGGGCATTTATCGTAATTGCTCTTTTTAAGTTTTAAAGCCAAATGTATGTTTACTCTACTCAAACAAGTACTCCATTGATATCCTGTTCTATATAGAATACTCACATTAACTGAAGATCTCATTCCACTATTGGCTATCCATAGTGTGGACACTCAGATCTGGATACAGGACCTGAGTTTTAGAGAAGTCATGAAAATAGATATATAAAAATCATCTTTGGTTGTATATACATTAGCTGGATTGCTAACAGGGATGGGCGAACCCCAAACAGTTCAGAACTGACTTTTAGATTCATGTAAACTTTGAGAAGGTTGGGTACTTCTCTGAACTGTCAGTTTGATCTTCACACTAACCCACTCATCCTACTCCAACTGATTTCATGGAAGTTCTTTTTACAATGTTCTCAAATCCACAAGTAAGAACAAATCAGTGTTCTTTTAACAGCGGAAAATCATATAGTAAACACTGTTAATGATAATAGATATTATAGTAGCACCTAAAGATTCTATACTGAACAGGGCCCCATTTTGATAAGCTCTAAACAAAGTGACAGTGAGAGTGTACGTCTTGGGGAGCTTACAGACTAAAAAACTTGAAAGGAGGTACCTGCTGCAAAAGACAAGTGTAGTATATATCCAAAATATCATGACATGAAGGTCAAAATTTTCAAACCCAGGAGCCCATTTTGGCTTCAGAACCTATAATTAGGATCCTAAAATATGGCACTGATAAGATGTGATCAAACACTGGGAAAATAGCACAAAAATTTAATAAACACTGTCTCTTGTTTTCTCCACTGAAAATTGAAATTTTGACTATTTTTTGTTAAAATTTTGAACTTAAAAAAACTTGCAATAGCTCCAGCACTGAGGAACTGCGATTCTCACTGATTTTGGTTCTAATAATAATATTTCATCTCTGAAGGCTATAATACATATTTTGCCAGAGCTGGATCATAATGGGTATTAATACTATGTACTCTTGTTAGGGTGCACTGAAAACATAGATGTTTTCCTGAGAATGTCTCAAAGAACACTGTTGTGTTCCCTCTGCTGCCCATTTGAAGAAAAACATGTCTGTTAAAATTATTTGACAATTGTTGCAATTCCTTTCCCATGTAAATTATGTTTTATACACACTTTTGAGAGACAACATTTAAGGCTGTTTCCAAGAGGTTTTTTAATTGTTTAAGATCAAATGTTAATTGGTTTTCAGTCTTATATTCTGCAACATTTCAGTTTCAGCAATAGCACATTTTTCCCTTTGTTGGATTTGTAAATTTACTAAACCGTCTAAGAAATCTCTTAATTAGGTGTGTAGAGATATATTAGAATAGGCATTCAGGAGCATTCTTCTTCATTTGCATGACCATTTCTATATTTGCAAAAGATCTTCATTTCTGTGATTATGTATCTGCTCTTTTATGTAGGACTTCAGTTGAATAGACTTAACTGGCTGTAATAATCTAATTATTTCAGGGAGTTTATACTCTATTCTGCTTTTCATGTGTTCTGTGTCACCGGAGCAGCATAGTTAATGGAAATATATTAGACCAGATCGTCTTACCCAGACAAAACTTTCCATGGTAGGATCTGTTACATTATTTGTTTCTTTGTACATTACCCAGATAATGTTAAATCTATTTTCCTCAAAAATATTAATAAAATGCTGATTTTAAAATGTAAGTTAATTATGTTATCTCATTTTTATCATTAACATATGCAAGGAAATGGCTAAATTAGTCTTGAAGTTAATAAGTTTTGAACATTTTTGATTAATGTATTAGAGATATACTCTTTATGCATTCATTCCTGATTTCCCATCCTTCACTCATTTCTGTACTTTCCAAAAGAAATTATAGCAAAGCACTAGCAAAATATTTGTTCCATTAATTTTAATATGGCATATTGGATTTACTGTCAATATAACTATATGCTGTATTAAACCAGTCTCCATCAGAGTCTTGCAAGAGATTAGTGTGTCTTCTGTAAAGTTCTGAGTGTCCTTGATGCCTATGAACTTCAGTGAAAATTCAAAACTCTTGTCATCTCATGGGACAGAGGGTGATCCATAAAAGTATGGAAGTGCCTAAGTCTCACTTTTAGGCACTGCAGCAATCTACCAAACTCATGCTTGGCTGCCATCTAACCCCGTAGGTGCCTGAACTCACTTGGGCATGTCTACACTTGAAAAGTTAGGTCAACCTTATGAAGTCGACTTAATAAGGTCGACTTTAAGTAGTGTAATTAAGTCGACTTAACAAAAGCCGTCTTAACTTTTCAAGTGTAGATGTGGCCCCTTTCTGGCCTTAGTAAGTCGACTTAACGTTTTAAGTCGACTTAAAAGGTCCAACTAGGCACTACTCCACGTCTCCACTGGCTTAAGTTGACTTAATAAAGTTGACTTAAGTGCTAGTTTGAATCAAAATGAGGTGTTATTAATTCAAACTAACTTTTCCTTAATTCAATTTAAGGAGCAGCTTAAATCAAATTAAGGAAAGCCCACTGTAGACGCGGAGTAAATTAAGTTGACTTAAGCCTCCTTAAGTCAACTTAATTTCTAAGTGTGGACGCACCCTTGATGTCTAAGGTTTTTTCCTCTGGGTATGTACACTGAAGCCTCCTTCTAGGTACAGGGGCACCTATCTCCTGCCTGAGCATGCACATTATTGCTTCATGATAGGCAGGGGAGATAGGCATCCATATGCCTAAACCCCAGAGTGATTCATGGTCCTGGAACATTAGATGTCCACCTGCAAAAACATGTGTAGGGCCCTGATCCAATAGGCAGCCTTTGAGCACAAAGTAGATTAGGGTTCTCAGGTGAGTTCACATAAGGAAGGAGAAGGATGACAAGGAGGAAAAGCTTCTTTATTATCTTCAGCTCACTGGTTAGGGTGGTCATCTAGAATGTGGGAGAACCCGAGTCCAATTTCTCCTCTTCTAAAAAAAAAGGAAGAGATCTGAATAGCGATCTGCCACTTCTCAGGTGAGTGACCTAACCACTGGATATGGAATATTCTGATATGGGTCTCCTTCATTCTCTCCTATTGCTCCACTTTAATTAAATAATTGAATGATTAATATTAATTGGACCAAGGAAAGAGTTAGAATGATTCTTAGAATGTTAGGTTCTTGTGATGCTCAGTATTGCAATACCGATCAGTCTGGGCCATACTATTTACAATCTGGAACAAAGAGTTTGTACTGGGGATTTTTTTAAATTGGAAATTAAAGTCAGGAGAAAAAAGGAAGTCTCTAAAAGGTGAATTTTATTAATGTTATTATACAAACCAATGGCTTGACTTGCAACTGATTAAGGGAATTTAACACCTTGACAAGGTTGTGGTGGTATTGGGTACTATGTTGGAATTGCAAGCTATCACTTTTTGAGTAGAGAGGTTTTCTGGCCCCGCTTTCAGGCTACAGACTCTTTAGAGAAGTGTGTGGTTATCAGAATCAATCAATCTGGAAAGCTCTTAGAACAAGATGGGATCACTTTTAGAGCTCTGTCTTATGGAGTGGCCATCTTTGTCTCTCTATTTGGGGTTTTTTATGTGTTATTAGTCTGAATTCTAAGAAATAAAATAAAATTATATTGCAATCTTCCATCAAGGAGTAGTTTATGTTTCTATTTAACATCACTGAATGTAATACATGAACATAGCAAAGGCTTCCTTCCTTCCTTCATTTGTGCAAGCACTTGAAATCTTGCATGTGTGAATACTTTGACTGTAGCGGACTTGGGAGCAGTGAGTACCAAACAGAATTAATTTTGAGTGAAAGATTCCTATATTGCTAGGTTTTTTTTTCATGCTAAATAGCAGTTGTAGTTTAATTAATAAATATTAAAAGGTAAATGAATGTGCTACTAGATGTGTATTCTAGTTTTTAACCTCTCTTTCGGAAATACACTCTCAGTGTTTCTAGTTGTGTGGTAATTTCTTTTAACCAATGAAGCTAGGAAGAGATTCTCTCTCTCTCTTTCCATGTCTAGGAACATTGCAGTACTTCCTGATCATACATGTGGCTCCATGAATTTTCTGTCAAATGAAAAAAGCTCTCAACATGATATTGAAATGATAGATTAAGAGAAATTTTTCTGCAGAATGCTATTTTTCCAGCCATCCAGGCCCATTCAGTGTATAGGCAAGTTATTCTTTATTTATTCAGGATCTCTCCTCTATTTCTTTAGGAGAATCTGGGCGCCAGGGTAAAAATTTGAAACAGCGCTTAAGAGACCTAGGTTCCTAAGTTCTAAGTTGATTGAAAAGTATTACCACTTTTCAAGTGCTGAAAAGAAAGCCAGGTTTGAAAACATTACCCGTAATAATCAATAATTCATGTATGGGACAGGATTTTGTATGTGTTTGATCTGAGACATGAATTAATACACAAACAAATGTCTTTGAGAGAGATGAATCATTATTAAGTACTGTATATAGCCTATAATTCTGCAAGTGAAACTATAGAACTGCAGAATTCAGATTTTACGAGAAAAGAGCTTTAAAGAATTTGGAGTCTCATCCTTTAAAATTCTGTTTCTGGGCCATTCTCAGGAAAACTCGACTTCAAAGTGTTTTACCTGCATAAAGACTGAAAGACTGAAGCTAGGAAGAAGTTATTTAGATTATTTTTTTCAAACTTGGACTACTATAATTATTCTTTATAATCAAAGCTACAACCGATAGGTTTGAGTTGAATATGAAAAACGATAAAATAGCATTGAAAATATTCTCAGCCACCATGAGAGTTTCATCAGAGCTAAAACATTTTCCCTATCTCGAGTGGCCTAGCAAATTAGCTCCCCAATGTTCCTGAATTGTTACTAATGTTGATAAAGATCACCAGGTATCATTCTGTCCAAGGCTGAGAAAAGGTGGGACAGATATTGCCTATCTTTTACAATCTGGAAATCACAGATCCTCTTTTTATGTTTTCTTCTTTGTATCCCAGTTACTGCTGAATTGAACTCACAATTATATTTTAAGCTCTTTAATATAGCTCTTCTGGTCATCTAACTGAAATGAATCTGCCAGTGATATCAGATTTAGATTGGGCCAGTCATATATTGTATAAGAAAAACTATAATTACTGCTTCTTGCTGCCACTTTAAAATATACCTATTCCCATTCTGGAGCTGCACCCAGCCAGAGAATACTACTGCTGCTCCTTTCAGATTCATGCTCTGCTCCTGGCAGTAGGGTTTGAGAATGAGACATATTCACTGACAGTACCTCGGTATTAGGATCGGCCTCCACAAAAAGGGCTTAATTCATATATGCTGAAACTCTATTTAGAAATTATACTTGTCAGCTTAAAATATGCAGTTTCTCCCTCTAACACTCATTTTTGAAAGTCTCCTGTGCTGATGTATGTGTCATGTGTCCATGCACAAAGAACATACATTAAAGTGGCAAGTGCAAAGAGCCTTCTAAATGCAATCATTATCTTGAGGATTGAATTTAGTGCTGCCATACTCTACAGAAGCTAATTTTTCTCAGGCTGTCTCAGTAAATTATCCTAAATCCCATAGTCTGTTCTCTAGAAAAGTAATCATTTGAGGGAGCATCAGAGTGGGAATGTGGGCTGGAGGAAGAGCTGCAAGTACATTGGCATATTTTAAAGAGAAACAGAAAGCACAATAATTGGTTATGAGCTTGCCTAAAAAGATGTCAGTCTTTGTTTTTTTCATGCCATCCCAAAGGATTTATTCTCCCCAGTTCCTATCTATTTGTAACAAATCACTGCTGGTCTAATTTTCAGCTTTTCATGGATGAATGCCAGAATTCCCTATAAAAGCTCATATGAATTGTGGTTCATATTTGATAGGAAACTCATGCAAAACAAAACAAAACAGAAGGCATCTTACACACTTCACAAAGTAAGAAAAAATATTATGAAAGCGACCACTCATTTCCAATGCTCTTCTAATGAACTGAGCAGACAGAAAGCTACCAAAACCCCTCACCTCCCTCTTTTTGACTCTTTGGCCTGGCCAGGAAAGAGAGCTATGGAAGGTGAAGCAGATTGAAGTCAATACCACAGGTAGGTGACCAACATTTTGCAAGATCAGAAACTTGAAGTATGATTATTATGTCTCATTTTGTGTTAAGCTTTATAAAACATGCCATGGCAAATAGACACAATGCCAGCATCTTGAGTTAGCTGAAAAAGGAGGCATTTTCAAATAATCTTATAAAGCAAAGTCATTACACCTATGGCATGGGTCATTCCACCCCTTGAATCTAAAACATTGAAACAAGTGAGCTGTTACTGCTGAGATGCTTGTGGACATAGCAGTTAGCTATTGGAACTATCTGCAATTTTGGAAGCATGCCTTTTCATTTTGGGTGGAACTTCAGGATGAGTTTTGAAAAGCAATATTTTGTTTCCATCAAAGATTAATTATCAAAATATTTCTGCCCCTCCTCTACCCATTGGAGAATGTATCTTTCTGAGAAAAGAAAACAACTGAATCAGCTATCAGTAGGAAATTTAAGCCACTTAGTCACCTTAATTAGCTGTGGAAACATCTTTTATAAGGTTTATATCAGCTGTTATAATAAGCTCACATCCTGAGAGCTCATATTTACAGGTACAATCCCCACTTTGTCGGAGCTGAAATCTTTTCTTTGACATTTGTGGTGTGATTATGGGCTATAATTAGTAGAAACCAGGCTAAGCTGCATAATGTATGTGGAGCCAAATTTGTTCCTGAGTGGCTCTTTTGTTGTTGTTTTGTTTTGTTTTTAAAAAAATACAATGAAAAGGCAAGAGACCCACTAGTTTATCTAATATACTGAAAAAGAAAGAAACAAATGATTAAAGAAAACCCACATTTCTAATAGATATCATCGTGATGAGCACAACAGAGATCTGTAGACACTAGGGAAACACAGATCTGGAACACTTGTCTGTGGCTGTTGATTAAACTATCAAGGTGAATGATATCCTTTTCCTAGAGTTATATCTATGAAGTACTATAGTGAGAGCATCTACTAGAATGTTCATTTTGATAAGTGACAGATTTGGCTCTTAAAAAACAAATCAGAGATATAAACATTCTACTCAATCTTTTTATCTAGCTCCCTGCCAATATAGGATTTCCTTCAATGGCATTCAAGTGTTTTGTGCATTTTTTCCAGTTCAGTTTTAAATTACTCTAGTAATGGCTGGAGCCTCTTTCACTATTCTTTTGACGCTAGCAGTTAAATAGATGTCAATCTTCTAACATTTTCAAGAAATTCTATATGTCTACATTTTTCTAGACAGAGGTGCCCAGAAATGAGCACAGCATTTATATAAAGATTAGCCAACTTCACCAATAATAAAGATATTTCAATACTAACTATACACAAAGCATCAATGTTTAAGCTGGGGAATCCAGCAAAGAAGTTAGATGCATCACATCAAATTTATCTTTGGTGGAAAGTCAGTGACTTGAGTAACATTAATTGAAAACTGGTCCATTACCTTAACTGTCAGCAGTAAAGGATGGGATCAGTCTTTGTCATGTTGAGTTAACTGGGACAGGCATGATGCACAGGGAGAAGAGGTATGCATATTCACAGAGTCCTAGATTTTGTGGCCAGAAGAGACTATTAAATCATCTAGCCTGACCTAAACAAGCCATTGCATTTCACCAGTGGCCCCTTAATTGGGCTCAGTAACTTGTGTTTAATTAAAGCATACTTTCTGCAATGGGATACAATACAGTCTTGATTTGAAGATATTGAGATGGAGAATCCAGAACAGGCTTTGGTAGTTCATTCCAGTAGTTAATCACCCTCCCTGTCACAAATGTGCCTAATTTCTAATCCAAATGTGTCTGGCCTCAGCTTCCAGCCATTGGTTCTTGTTCTGCGTTTTTCACTACATGGAACAGTCCATTACTACTCAGCATTTTCTCTCTTTGAACACACTGTCATCATGTCACATTTGAATAATCTTTTTGACATAATAAACAGATTAAACTCTGTCAGTATCCCATTTAAGACATTTTCCCCAGATCTCAAATATTTTTTGTTGCCCTTTTCTGCAGTTTCTCCAAGTTTTCAACATCTATTTTAAAATGCGGACACCAAAGCTGTATGCAGTATTTTGCTATTGGTGACAAAAACCGTACTCTGAGATAAAATCACCTCCCTACTCCTATTCACTGCTCCCCTGTCTATACTTGAAGGAGACCATTTGTTCTTTTTGCCACAGCATTGTACTGGAGCAATATCCCCTAACATGGCCCACTCATGCACAATATTGTAGGAAGCAATGAAAGGCAAATTGGGTTGTGGAATTATCCTGGGGTAATACCTCATGGAATTTTATACTTAAATATATCAAGAATTATTACAAAAGTAATTTTGAGTTGGTTACTTATGAGGTGGTTCCTCTTGATTAAAAAACAGAGCCAATACTTCTGTTAACAGTCTTTTCCATAAACATATAAGATGCTGTTAAATATATATATCCCCCAGTACACCCTTCAAGAGCCATGAATCCTATATATGGCTGTCACAAGATGTGGTATAGATCATCCAGTTCACAAAATGCACCAATAATTTCTGACAATGACTGTGCTCTCGAATGACCTCACACAGGGAAAATGATAAAACATAAAAATACTCTATCCCTTTGGGTGGACACCTTTCATAAAGCGATCACTCTATATCTGACCTATTCTTCCTACTCTCAAAGAAAACCTGCACAAAACTTTCAGAAGATGTGCCTGGGAGCTTAAATTCATTACTCTGCTAGACACTAAAAATCATGGACTGAACAGAGACACTGGATTTATGGCATATTACAACAATCTGTAACCCACTAACTTCTTTTTTGTCCTATGACTGCAGAGATGTTAACAGGCCATGATACCTTGAACAGTCCCTTACAATATATTCTAATGACTAATGCTAAGCAGTCTGTTCTACCTTGCCTTTTGCTATGATACTGGGAATACCTTTCCCAGAGCTGAAGCAGAGCTCTATGTGGCTCGAAAGCCTGGGGTCTCTCACCAATGGAAGTTGGTCCAATAAAAGATATTGTCTCCCCGACCCTGTCTCACTGTTAAATATAGTCAGATAGGCTATGTCTACACTAGGGAATTTAAGTCGACTTAAATAAGTCGACCTTAATAAATCGACTTTAAATTGACCTTATTAAATCGACCTAGAGAGTCCACACAGGACTCCTAAGTCGACTTAAAGTGGGCCTTACTAACTCGACTTAGAGAGTCTATACTAGACTCTCTAAGTCGACTAGTTTGGTCCAGGGAGAGACAGCCCCGCACGGGTCCACCTAGCCCCTACAAGTCGACCTAGGCGTCCAGTGTGGATGCTCTAGGTCGACTTTGTAAGGTCCCCCCCTAAGTCAACTTAAACTTTAAGTGTGGACATGCTATGTCGACCTAAATTAACAAGTGTAGACATAGCCATAGATATTAATAAAACAGCTCAACTGAGTAAGAGTATAGGGCCCATCTCATACTGTACGTCTATTAGGATTGCATCAACTATGGGATTGCCTCAACTATGTTGTTTGCAGCAAGAGCAAACTAGATTCCCTTTCGTCTTGTGTTTTAATATGTTTAAAGCCATTTGACTTAAGTAATGAAGACTCTTATGGCCATAAATGGTTTCAGTGAAAATATTTAAGCTCAAAAAGTACTGATCTATTTCTGTCTTTCACTCAAAGACTCACTTTAAGTGTTGGGTTATCTGGGAGGAATTTTATTGCAAAAAATTACACATCATTAGCCAGCTAATTAGACCTTTTCCTGCAATGCTGACCTTGAAAATGTCTTAGGTTTTAATTTTCTATTTATTTATTTAAAGGAAATGTTTTGATAATGTACACATGTAAGTTTTATAATGGACATTTTTTTTTAACATTTCAAAACTTCAAAAGGATTATATCCTGTTTTAGACATTTATTATTTTTCAAATACCCATTAATGTGTGAAATATGAGTGCTGTAAAAAGAGAACTACTTGTTTATTCTTCCAGATCAGTACAACCTGCTTTTCCCATTCCTACTGTGATTTTCTTTGAACACCATTTCCATTGAGTATGCCAACTTTTCATATTTTGTGAGCCAAAGCCTCCTAATTTCAAAGCCAGCTTGCATCACCATGGAAGTTCAATTTCTATTTTATACCTTAAGGATTACATTGATGAAATCTGACTCAGTTACCTTAAGGCTAAAAAGACTGAGGTTTTGATCAATGATCTCTGTCAGTTTTTAGCATACTTTTAATCTAATCCTGCTAGAGTGTTGGAGCCATTAAGATTGTTTTCGCTGTAGTTAATTCATGTTTTTGGACTGGAAACAATCCCTTAATTTTAGACATAAAAGTTTGTTCATGTCAGCTACATTTTTGATCTAGCAAAATTTCGATTAAATATATAATATGTCATCTGCTCAGCTGTGCTTTGAGACCTAGGCATCTTCTGTAATTGCTTATGACTCAGTCAATTTTCGGTCAAGCTACTTGCATGCATACACACGAATGTACGAAACACGGGCCACTGTCTTTTAAAAGTTACACTAAATGATTACAATGCAGGAAACAATAAAAAATGTAGAAAAATGAGAAGATATCTACTCAGACAAATCCTGGACTTCTCTAGAGCACAGAATTTAACAAACCAAGTGGCAACAAATTGTGCAGTGGTTTGGTGATGTGAAGTAATGGCCTTTGTGGACTAGGATAACATCACAACCTATTTTTTTACTTGAAATTTAAGACCCATTTGAGTCAAGGACTCCAAAAGTTAAGTGCACCTATTTACAAATCTGCATGGTCACAGGCATATGTTTATTGGTACATTATTCATTGTAGATGATAATATGTTGTCCTCTTCAGCCTGGTAGATATCCCCTGTCCAGTCTCTTTCATATATACACTCTTCGCCTACTTAAAGCTTATTTGCTTGGGTCTTATGAAGATGAACCGATCTGTATATATGCAGAGTATTTTTTGTTCACAACTTGAGGGTTTTGAAGTGTCTCTCTCCCCCCACCCCCCCAATCCTAGATCATACGATACACAAAAGTCCTGGAAACACGCATGTTACAGTAACTAACTTTTTGCATGCCAATATCCTCATTGATCTCATGTACATAAAGTTACTTACATGTTATCTGTTAGTCTTTAAAAGTGCCACAAGACTCTTTTGTCTTTCTACAATAGACTAACACGGCTACCCCTTTGGAATTTACTTACATGTGTAAGTGTTTGCCGGATTTGGTATTATGGGCCAGAATTTCAAGGGTATTAAAATGCCTAAAGATGCAGATATTGTCTAATGGGATTTACAAAAGCACCTATGCAGTTTCAGCACAGTTGGCATAACTTCCCAATGTGTAGCCGGAGGCACGGAAGTCTACAGTGTATAGATAAAAAATATTAAGTTGAATGCATAATACTACAGAGCCTGCACAATCCAAAATCCTTGTTTAAGGGCTCCGAGTTCATCTGTGAGATTTATCGAACCTGAAATCACTCTTTTTATCTTTGGAAATCTTCAGGCAGCTATGATAGCAAATAGATGCTGCTGTCTACACAGAAATAAATAATCTGAAAGTCCTTACCATCGCTCTCAGGCTGAACAACATCATGCACAAATAATTAACAGAGTTTTTACTCCACAATTTCCACCTAAGCAGGAAATCCTAAGGTCATTTCAGCCAATGAGGAACAGGCACCTAGTTCGTGAAGGATCCTAATGAAAGTTTCAGTACTCTAGAAATTGGTTTTCATATATATATTACCACCACTTACAGTTGTATAGGGAATAGAGAACATTGGTTATAAAAATTTCTATTATCTATTCAACAACCAGACACACACTTCCTATTAAAATTGGGTTATGTAACCACATCAAGTTTTGCTGACTCTGGGCAGGTCTTCACTGACAGTGACAAATTTGCCGGCAGCAGTTCAAATTTCCTGATCTACTACTTAGATCTGCAGAACACCACCCCAGCAATTGGGTAGTGCTGAGTCGAAGGGAGGCCCCTTCCATTCAATTCAGCGCAGTGGACAAGCGAAGAGTTACACAGTCAAATTAAGGTACGCAAATTTTTTTAAGTAACTTGCGTATCTTAGAAAGACAACAGAGTCTTGCGGCACTTTTAAAGACTAACAGATTTATTAATCGCATGAGCTTTCGTGGGATTAATAAATCTGTTAGTCTTTAAAAGTGCCGCAAGACTCTGTTGTCTTTCTACAATAGACTAACACGGCTACCCCTTTGGAATTTGCGTATCTTAGTTCAACTGCCACCAAAAAGGGCAGGCATTGTAGACCTGCCCCTAAAAGGGAAGTAGTAAGTTTAAGAAACCAGGCAGTTCTTTAATGTTGGAGGAAACTGTAAAATATGATCAAAGTTAAGGACTTCATTCAGTTCATCAGTTATTCATACATTTCTTCTGTTATTTTACTTGTAATCAAGCTGTTTAAACAAGCACTCACTCACCTACTCTTCTCTTCTTTACAGGCTTCCCCGGCAGTCATAATGATTGCGGGTGGGGAGCAGGGCCAGCCCGACCATACACATGAACTAGGCGGTTGCCTAGCGTGCCAAGCTTTAAAGGGCACCAAAGTAGACTGAAGTGATTTTTTATATTAATATATTCAATCTAGACTTTCTCACTTTTTTTCTATATTCAAGTTGGAGGGGGGCACCAAAATCATAGTTTGTCTAGAGTGCCAAACCCCCTTGGACTGGCCTTGGTGGGGAGTAATGGGGTTTGGCAAAGTGGGAAGGAAAAGGTAATCCAGTAAAGAAAGATGGTGGAAGAGCAAGAAAAGGAATGGCTGAGGGGGAAGAGGAGTTAATAAGGTAATGAGAGGAGATACAAGGGAAATGACAATAAAAGACAAGAGAAAATTAAGAAAGAAAAAGAAAAATAACCAAGTAGGAGAATTAGAAGCAGAGCACTAAGAAAGGAAATCTACCTCAACAAAAATATTATAATATTTTACTTTTTTTCCATGTTTAAAAGGAGGACTAGAATAATGACTGCACATTGCAATCCATTTTAATCTTGCTAAATGTCATAGGAGTAGACAATAAAAATCCAGCAAAGCAAAGTATCCTATGGAAATATTGGCTGCCCTGTTGCCATAGGCTAATTGATATCTCTTTAAAAGGTGAGACTCTGGATATAAACAGGGAATGTAGAGCACAAGGGTTAAGATTCAGTTCCAATTTAATGTCAAGTGTGTCACAGCTATGTTGTTAGTTCCTGAACTGCAGGACCAGAATCTGATTTACCATTTTTAAGAACAAAGGTAGAAATAAAGAATATTGTTTTGCAAATATAATAGCAAAGATATTGAAAATTAAATTAATGCATCTTTATGAAACTAATTTTAATCAGCTGAATTCTTACAGTCTTCCAGTGGGTTGGAACTGTGTCCTTAAAATTACATAGACTGGGTTTTCATTTTCAGTGGCAGTTGCTAGGATCCACTTCTGTTTCCTAGCAACCTAATTTTAACCTACTTTCTAAGTACATCTCTTAAATGTGCAGACAATTTGCCTAGAAAAAATCTAAAATTATTTAGCTCTTTCATCAATCCAAGAATACACTAGTATATTGAATATCTTTTCTATAGGAACATATTTAAAATGTACTATTTTTTTCTGAAATTAAGTGCAGTGAATAGGAACAGGGTAATCAGAAGTCCCTGTTACAACATGGCTGCTTCTTGTTTACTGTCTTTATGGTTTTAGACTAATTATTCGCCTTTTGTACTTAAAATTATGTTCATTGATCAATGAAAAACATTGTTTCAGTGGGAAAGATTCTTGGATAATGGAGGAAGATACCTGAGAAGTCAAGGACTTTTTCACAGCTCAATTTTCTTCTATTTTTTTAATTGCAATACTCAAAGGGAGCTTCAGGGTGTCATATACTGAATTTTTAAAGCCCATGGTACTTAGGCATGCTTTGAAGTGCTAGGAAAACACATCTTATTTCTTTCCCTTCTGAAGGAAAGAACTCTTTTTTTTTAAATTCATGACAAATGGATAGTGTATCAAGGGATTCCCTGTACTCAGTACCATTCTCAGAATCACTGGTTAAATATCATCTTGGGGAAATTGGAACCCCTTTTTCTTTTCAGAAGCAGAGCACTGGTTTCCCTCTAAAGAATAAGAGAGAGTAATTAAGTAAGCAGCCATTATAATAAATTAAAAGTGGGATGCTGCATGGTCATACTGTTTTCATCTTTCTTTTCTCTTCATTAAAACAAATCAAATGAAGTAACACAGACCTAACCATTGAATACATCCAGTAATTCACTTGCAATGGATAATTTGTTCAACTGAAATAGTATACAGAATTCTGCCCATTTATGTCCAAGAGATTTGATCAAGAATAAGTGTTCCTGTGGTAACTATATGACTAATACATTTGACAGAAAAGGTGGGTGATGAGGTGATATCTTTTATGGGAGCAACTTCTGCTGATGACACAGTCAAGATCCACAGAGCTCTTCAGGTCTGGGAAAGGTACTCACTGAGTCACAGCTAAATACAACATGGAACAGATTGTTTAGCCTATGTAGTTGAAATATATTTTAAGGGACCATAGAAGGTGAAGTGGCCTGTTAAGCCCCCTGCAGTGAAGGACAAAAAGGCTGGCTATGTCTACACTGGAATAAAAGATCTGCTGCACTGACACAGCTGGCCTTGGTCAGCTGACTTGGGTTTCTGTGGCAAACACCGTGGGGCTAAAAATTGCTTTGTAGAGTTCAGACTTGAGTGGCAGTCCAGTCTCTAGGACCTTCCTCCCTTGTGGGATACCAGAACTCAAGCTCCACCCTCAAGGCCAAATGTCTACACAGTAATTTCAGAGCCTAAGTGTTCTGAGCCTGAGTCAGCTGACCTGGGCCAGCTGTAGGTGTTTAATTGTGGTGTAGAAGTACCTTCTGAGTACCTTTTATAGACCTGAAGAAGAACCCTGCATAAGCTTGAAAGTTTGTCTCTCTCACCAACAGATGTTGGCAGGGGTAGTCGGGCCTCAGGTCCTCAGCCACAGTCCTGGGCTGGATGTGCCCTCTGGCAGCCAGGCCCCAGGTGCTTGGCAGGGGCTCGATCCTGCCACTCGCTGGCAGCAACCGGGCCCCGGGTCCTCGGCCAGGGTCCTGGGTCTCAATTTTCCGATCAGCAGCCGGGCCCCCGGTCCTTGGCTGCGGTCCGGGTCTGGATCTTCCCACTGGCAGCCGGGCCCGGGGTCTTCAGCCAGGGCTCTGTGACTGTGAATACATTTGTCCACTTCGGTAATTCTAATTACAAATGCCCATATTCCCAGCAGTATCCTTCATGAATGAAAAAATTATACAGGCTTGGTTAAAAAGAGATGTAAGGCTATTGACTGAGAGAATGACTAAGGGTTCGTCTACACTAGTAAATTAAGTCGACTTAAGGAGGCTTAAGTCGACTTAATTTACTCTGCGTCCACACTGGAGTTTCCTTAAGTCGACTTAAGAAAAACTTAAGTTGACTTAATAAGACCTAGATTTAAGTCGACTTAAGGCTTAAATTGACTTCTTAAGTTAACTTAAGCCAGTGTGGACACCCTAAGTCGACTTACAAGGTAAGTCGACTTAGGGCAGGGGGGAAAAGGGATCCACTGCTTCCTTCTCCCCAGGAAGCTGCTAGGGGCTCATCCTGGCTCCCTTCTCCCTGGGACCCATCACGATTTCCTTCTTGCCTTGACCCTGCCTGGGTTTCCCTATCAGCTGGAGCGTGGTCCCGGCCAGAAAGGAGCCACAGGGCTCCGTTCTGGTCGGGACCACTCGGGTCCTGGAAAGAAGGAAGCCCAGAGCTTCGTTCTGGCTGGGACCTGAGCGGTCCCGGCCAGAAGGGAGCTGAGTGGTCTGGGCCAGAAGGGAGCTCTGTGCTTCCTTCTCCCCCAGACCGCTTTGGGGCTTGCTGTCTCGGGAACAGCCAGCCCCGCAAAGCCCCCTAACCTGTGGAGCCGAGGCTCCAAGGGCGCCAAGGCTCCAAAGGAGCCTTGCCTCCCCCTGGACTGAACCAGTCGACTTAGAGAGTTTAGTATAGACTCTGTAAGTTGACTTAGTAAGGTCAGATTTAAGTCGACTTAAGAGTCCTGTGTGGATTCTCTAAGTCGACTTAATAAGGTCAATTTAAAGTCGACTTAGTAAAGTTAACTTGGTAATGTCGACCTAAATTTCTAGGTGTAGACATAGCTTAAGGGTTGGAGTCAGGAAGACCTTACCATAGCCTTTCTGGGTTGGAAGACAATAATTCTACATATGAAAATATATTTACTGAATTATAAAGCTGATTCCAGAAGTAGTACTTCAAAGAAGAATATCTAGATATGGCAGCATCCTATAACACCAAAACTGGATATTCTTCATTGCAGTAGCGCCTCAGGAATTAGCCTTTCTGTTATAAGAATGGCCATACTGCTTCAGAAAAATCGGCCTTTACTCCAGTATTGTGTCTCAACCAGTGTCAAACCCTTCCGGCAGCTGGAGATTTAGGGACACCTGGAGCACAGGATTGCATCTCTGATCATCTTGGTTAAGAATCATTGATGGACTTATCCTCCCTGAACTAACCTAACTCATTATTGAAACCAGTTATATTACCGATCTTAAGAACATCCCATGGCAACAAGTTCCACAGGTTGACTGTGCATTGTATGAAGAAATACAACTTCTTGTTTGTTTTAAAGCTGCTGCCAAATAATTTCATTGGTGAATCCCTAGTTCTTGTGTTATCTGATGAGGTAAATACCACATCCCTAGTAATTTTCTCCATACCATTTACGATTGTTTACCCCTCTGTCATTATTCCCCCTTAGTCTCTTTTCTTGGCAGAATAGTCCCAGTGTTTTTAATCTCTACTAATATGGAAGCTGATCCAGCCCCCTAATCATTTTCTTTGCCCTCCTCTGTACTTTTTTCAGTTGAAAAGTATCTTTTTTGAGATGAGGCAACCAAAACTGCACTCAGTATTCAAGGTGTGGGTATGCCATGGATTTATACAGTAGCATTTTGATAGTTTCTGCCTTATCTATCCAACTCCTAATAGTGCCTAATGTTCTATTAGCTTTTTGGACTGCTGCTGCACACTGAGCAGACATGTCTAGAAATTTCATCTCCTCTGTCGTTTCCTGATGTGATGCATGTCCAGTCAGTATGAGGGAAGGTGATTTGCCCATTATTGCATTTTCTGCCTTTTGCAGCCTGTGTAATATCCCTGAGCATTCACATTCACAGGCACCATTCTGGTCAGATAGTGGGTAGTATCGTTCTACTGCTGTGCTCTTATTGGTCAATCATGACATTTCTATTATAGAGACTTTATGGTACAGTTTGATTCATCTAAAATTTTTACTTTATTTGACTCTATGATTTCTTTCATATATAGTTTCCTTCCCCACCAGTGCAACCTTCTCTGTCATTTCCACATCTTTTGACACGTATATCACTTTGTACCATCACACCAGGTTTCTGTGATGCCTGTTATAGCAATATCCTTGTTTAATGCCAGACAGTATAGTTCACCCATCTTAGTATTTAGACTTCTAATATTCATACCAGGGTTGTAAATATTCCTTTAATTAATCATCTGTTTAAATGTTCTAAAAATAGAACATTTATATGGTTAAATGCATGAGGGTGTGGGAGGGAACCGCACTCTCACTCGGTTCTCCCCAAGCACGCTCTTATTGAGCTACAGCTGGGCAGCTCTCGCTTTACAGGGAAGCGCCACAGCCAGCACAGCTTCTCTCCATTCAGTGCGTGCAAAGCCACAGCAGGGCAGCTCTTGCTCATGGGGTGCTGTGCGAGGCTCGGTGCCTCTCGGTTCCCTTCCCCTAGGGCAATGTTTAAACTAATTTCTAAACAGTAAACCAACTGCTTTCCATTTAAACATTTAGCCACCTAAATTCCTAATTCATATATATAAGCACTTGTACATTTTGTCAATATTAAGTTCTGTCCTTCATGTGTTATATTGAAATGGGACACTTTTATGTGCGACTATTCCTCAGTAGCTCCTAACTGTATTGTAACAACATCTTTCCTATCCTCTTTACTAGTATATAGCTTTCCCGCTTTAAAAATTAATCCCTAAAGGGTATCTCCATCCAAACTATGTCCTCCTCCATATCTATCAGCTTTCCTCCAGCCCTTAGTTTAAAAAAATCCTCTACAACACTTTTTCATTTTACATACCACCACTTTGGTTCCCTTTTGGTTTAAGTAGAGTCCATCCTTCCTGGGCAGGCTTCTCCTTTTTCAAAAGGGGACAGACCTCAGTCATTCCTCTGAACACCACTGCCACATCCATGCATCAAGTTCCTGCAGTTCTGCCTGTCTTCCTAACCCTGTATGTGGGTCTGAAAGCATTTCAAAGAATACTACCATGGAGACCCTGGACAGTAATGTCTTACCTATCAACTTAAATTTGATTTCCAGGCCCTCTTTCTGACCTTTCCCTGCATCATTGATACTGACATGTACCACGACCACTAGCTCTTCCCCAGCACTGCACAGCACAGTCTCACTTAGATCTGTTATATATATATATAAAGCTGATCAAGGGTATTTAGCATGTATGACAGTTATAGGCGCACTCTTTCTCTCTATATATAGAGAGAGAAAGAGTGCACCTGTAACTGTCATACATGCTAAATACCCTTGATCACATTTAGTAATGTTCAGCTCTTAGGGCAGTATTCACCCCAGTGTACAGCAACAACTATGAAGTCGTGGATGTGTTTACCAAGGTCCGAATTTAGCCTCTTTAATCAAGTAAACTATTTTGTCACTAATTTCAAGCACATCACAAATCACTAAAGAAAGACACATTAACAGACGTGAAAAACTACTGACTTTCTATTACTGAGCTTTAAATACACTTGATGAATGAGGGAAAGGAGTGGACAGATGTAAGAGTACAGAAACACAGCTAGTGAGTCTTGTCCACATGCTCAGGGATAAGTTGGTTGCCATATTTGGGGTCAGGAGGGGATTTTCCCACAAAGCAGATTGTCAAGGGCCCTGGGATAGGTTAGGGCATGGGTCACTTGCTGGTGGTTTCTCTGTACCTTGATTTGGGGACTTCAATGACTCAATCATAAGTTAGGAGTCTATTGCAGGAGTGGATGGGTGAGGTTCTGTGGCCTGCATTGTACAGTAGGTCAGACTAGATGATCACATTGGTTTCTTCCGACCTTAAAATCTATGCAAAAAACTGCCGCTTAAAGTATCTGCTCTAATTCATTAGGGACCTGATCTAAACTTCATTGAAGTTAATGGAAAGATTCTTATGGACATTATTGTACTTTGTACCAACCTCAAACATAAAAATAACATTTTACTGTTTTACTGCTACTAAGGAAAAGACAGTATGGCTTGCAAGGAGAAAGAGAGAGACAAGCAATGTGGATATTTAGAATCTGAAGAGTCATAAGATACGTAAGATGGAATCACAGTATTTCCTTCATTTAAAACTGCTGA
Organism: Pelusios castaneus; assembly: GCA_007922175.1. Taxonomy (NCBI): domain Eukaryota; kingdom Metazoa; phylum Chordata; order Testudines; family Pelomedusidae; genus Pelusios; species Pelusios castaneus. The sequence continues at coordinate 3,109,787 of ML685796.1, forward strand.
TTCCTGACAGTTGTTGTAAAGGGTCTCACAAACTCTTGTGAATCCTTATTTAGTCATTATATAAGTATAACAACTATGTAACCCTTCTGCCCAGCCAAGATGGTGGCAGCAAAGTGCCTGGTTCTATATCTAGGAGTTCCCAAACAATGTTACAACACCAATTGGCTCAAGCCTCCACCCAGTCTCCTGGGAAATCATGCACTATACCCTGAGCATCCCAGAAGGGCAATGCTTCCCCTCTCGCAAGCACGAGTCTGAGTGTTGCACATAAAACTTGCAATAGACACTATAGAAGCAACATCAAAACCAGCACTGATAGGGAATACAATGCAAAGCAGGGATTCCCACAAAACCCAATAGACAGAACTCATTTCACCCCATGTACATAGAGCGTGTCCTTCACTTCTTCATTACCCCCCATACTGACCATCATAGTTGTAGTGTCCACCACTCAAGAGGGGAGGGGGGGCTTAGCCTTCCCCTCCAGTTATCTTCTGCCACCTCTGGATCCACTCACGCCACCTGCTGGCCACTCATACCATCTACTGGCCCACTGGCTGCTGGCACCAGCCACTAGCTGCTGGCTCCACCTGCTGGTCATTTACACTGTCTGCTGGCACCACCCACCAGCTCTGCCTGCTGGTCACTCGCACCATCTGCTGGCACCACCAGCTGGGGTGCTCTCCTGCTGGATCTAAGTCAGCTTCTCAGCAAATTCAGCTCTTAGAGAAGTTTTCACTCTTCTGGTGATTTCAGTGCCAATCAAAATAACAAAAGAGATTTCACAAGGAATCATTAAGTCTATTCTTTAACAATGGGAGGGGAGGGAGGTATTTGCCTACGGCACAGCTCCAATACAGCTAGTGCACCCATCCCTCCCCACTTAGTTTTATAAGACTGAAAACTAAGGCTGCTCACTTTGCCAAGTTCTCTGTTGCTAATGGTGATTTTTCCGTTAGCTTCTCAGTCTAGAACAGATATACAATCAAAGGGTAGCATATGAAAAGAGAATATTTCATTTCCCCCTTCTGCTAAAACACGAGATTCAGAGGATTTGAATCAGCCACACATACCATTTCCCATCATGCTCAGGTCCTGGGCAAAATTAGGCTGAGTACTCATGCAAATACAAAGCCCAGGCAAAACAGTTGCCCCCCTCCCTGCTTAGCTGTTAAGCAAGAGAGGTACTCAGCTTAACCTTGCTTACATCTAGTTAATCCCACTCCTCTGATTTCCATGCTTTTTAAAATATAATTTGAACATTAAAACCAGACTAAAGGCATATGATTCTCATAGGGGCACTAATATTTTGAAGGCAGCATTTGATTAAACAACTTGATCCATTAGATTCAAATTTCAGGTCCAGCGATAGACAATGATGAAATAACAGTACCTAACACTTATATAGCACTTTTGATTGGTAAATCTCAAAATACTTCACAAAAGAGATCAGTATCATTAACCCCTTTTTACAGATGGGGAAACTGAGGCTCAGAGAGCTTGAGCCAGGAAGTAGCTTTATGAAAACAACCCAGAATTACACTATTTTTATTGGCCTAACAGAAAACTGGTATGCTTAATTTTTTTCCCTCTTTATTTTTGGTAAGGAGGCCATAGACAGTCTTTGTTTTTGAAAGCTCAAGCAAAGTCTGAAGATATACATTTTATTAATTAAACATGACAAGGGCATCCATATTTAACTTTGCAATCTATGAGCCATAATACAGTACTCTCTCTCTCTCTCTCTCTCTCTCTGTGTGTGTGTGTGTGTGTGTGTTAATGAGGTCATATGATTCCTTCAACAATGATCTCCACTCCCTAGAAAGAGGGGGAAAGAGAATGAAATTCGGAGTGATTTTTTAGTTACAGATACAGCCAAAATGTCCTATCTGCCAGAATAAGTAAATTTGTCTCTCTCAGATTAAATATTACAAGACTTCATATGTATGAACCATATTATGTTAACAGCTGGTGTCCTGGTATTAGATCTCCTTTTACTTATATTAGTTTCAGACCTACATAAATGACTTCACTTGAGCGGAGTTATTCTTGATTTACACTGGCATAAATTAGAACTGATTCGGCCCTGTATTTTAGTTCAGATTATTAGTGAGATATTTCGTCTCTGTTCAGGTGCAATCTCAGAAGCTTTGCTCATACCCTCACTGGTCAGAATGTGCATACGGAAGTCAGTGGGACTACTGGCATGGGAGAAAAAAGGTTCTTCTACTTTCAGATATGTCTATAGTATCATCCCATATCCATTTCACATTTCTAACAGGAAGCATGAAAATATGTTGAGCAGTAGCTAGTCTTTTTGATGTTGAAACAGCATGAGTAAAAACCTTATCATAAGATTTAACACGATCCCGAAACTCAGATCTTATTTCCATGGCAACACTTGCAACATTTTATTGCCATAAGATCTTTCACAGAAAAATGAAACTACACAAAGACAGTTTGAAAAAAAATACACATGCACCCATGAACAAACCAAACCAGCCTGTACAAAGATCCTTTGGGCATTAATTAAAGCAAACAAGCTGAAACTCGTAATCATAAAAACATGCCTCTTCATACCTCCTAGCAAAAGTTTGTGGTACATAGTAATGCATCAGATTTGCTCAGGATAAAGGCTTGAAAAGGATGCTGAGATGAATGCTAGCTATACTTCTAAATGTCAAGAACCACAAAAACAAAGTGCAGAAATTACTCACCTGTATGGGTGTTTGGTAGGGTAAGGTGTGTGTACATGTGGAGGGGCTGGATGGAGTATATCTGCTCCTTTGTGTTTCCCAGGTGGCAGTGGGGAGGTGGCAGTGGGGACCCTTGGAACTGTTACCAGCAGTGGGTTTTTTTTGTAAAAGAAAAGGTGCTGGTACTCAGCCAGGGACCTGGGGCTGCCAGCAGCAGCAGCAGGAGCCAGGGCCACATTGCTGTGAAAAAAAGGTGCCGGTACTCAATACCCCTGCGTACCATCACATAGAAAAGCTTCATAGATGGCTACCAGCCATCACAATTTAGAGTAGTCCTGAAGCTGCTCTTTGTTTACTATGAGCAAAATTATCTTCCAGCTGGACCCAAGATCAGGGGAATAGCCAGAAAGATGGCATATAGCTACATGTACATGATAGATGACATAGATCTATCTATCTATATAAAAATGTCTATCTAGTTTTGGCAACTCACATGCTTATATCATGCAGCTTGCCTATTTGGAATTTTTCTTAAAACCACAGCTCCTGAAGTCATAGGGTTACATGAGACTCTCCGGGATTTTATAATAAATAATCAAGTTTCTATCACACATGGTTGTGGAGAAAAGCTTGAGCACATGAGCCGCAGAGCTCAATAGACAAATAAAAAGGAATCAGAATTTATTCTTTTTAAAAATATTATGCTATTTTGGGGCCTGACTTGTGATTTTTGAATGTTCGGGTTTGGCAGTAAAGTGTCTGTTTTCTTTTTCCTCCACAATTTATATATCAGTTTTCTTCTTGAACCCTGATCCTGCAAACACTCAAGCATGTGGGTAATTTTATACACAAGTAGTCCCAAGAACACTACTCACACATGTAAACAGCCAGATTCATGCACTTAAATCTTAGAAAATTAAACCTGCAACTGTAAATTCCTCAGCACAAGGGTGTTTGCAAAGATCCTAGCACAATGGGCTTGGACTGCTGGACAATTATACAATAAAAAAAGTTAAAAATAATAATAATATGAACCAAAGACTAAAACAAAAAGATTAAAAGTGCAATAATGTATCATGAAAAATTGAGATCAGATATATATTTTGCTCCATATCAAAGTTCTTGGTTATGTTGTAGCAACTCTCTCTGTCTAGGACTGGAGACTAAAGTGCTGTAAACCTCTTTTGCCTACTGAACTTCACAAATTATTTTTTCCTTTCATTATAATCAGCATAGCTGATTATGTGGAGAAAAATTTTGCCTAGTGGGAGCCATTTTGTACTTCCCAGTAGCCGAAATACTGCGTTCACTGATGATTTGTGGAATATTATTAATATGCTGAAGAATTCTGCAATATAAAACTCATCCACATTTCCAGCTAAGGTTACAAACACTGGGTAAATGACAGAAACACTGTATGAACTGAAACATCTCTTCAGCTTTCTTGCATTATTTAATGGGCTGCAGCTTTTCTGGTGGACATATGAAAAAGAATGTCTAGTTATATGTCCTAAAAATGAATCACAAACTATAAATTGACTTTACACAGTCTATGCATATTTCTTGGGTCTCAGTAATGATAGATATGAACCAGGTATCAGTAATATTAGTTTCCCTGTTACAGCATAGATGAGTGTTATGTGTTACTGTCACTGAATCTAACACATATATATTAAATCTGAAGTCTGCCAAACAATCAATGGGGCCACTGGGTGACTGAGATACTAAAGGAGCACTCAAGGAAGACATGGTCATTCTGGAGAAGCTAAATGAATTCCTTGTATCAGTCTTCACTGTAGAAGTTATAAGGGAGGTTCCTAGACTTAGGAGATTCTTTTTAGGTAACAAATCTGATTGAGATATCAGTAAAGGAAGTTTTGGAAAATTAAATAGTAGTGTCACCAGGAGCAGGTGATGTTCACCTAAGATTTCTGACAGTTCTCATATATGAAATTGCAGAACTACTAATTGTGGTATGTAGCTTATTGCTTAAATCAACGTCTGTACCTGATGACTGGTGGATAGCTAATGTTACACTGTTTTTTGTTTTTTTGTTTTTTTTTTTGGGGGGGGGGGGTTGTTTTTAGAAGAGGGCTCTAGAAACCATACTAACAATTTCAGGCCACTAAGCCTAACTTCAGTACTAGGCAAATTGGTTGAAACTATAATTAAAAAAAAAAACAACCCTCAGAATTATCAGATATACTACATGTTGGAGAAGAGTCAATGTTGCTTTTTAACGGGAAATGCCACGCTAATCTAACAAAATTCTTTAAGGGGGTCAAGAAGCATGTGAACCAGGGAAATCCAATGGCTATAGCGTACTTGGACTTTCAGAAAGTCTGATAATATCCTCACCAAAGGCTCTTAGCAAAATGAGGTATCATGGGATAAGAGTGAAGGTCCTCTAATGGATCAGTAATTGGTTAAAATATGGGAAACAATGGGTAGAAATGGTCAGTTTTCACAATGAAGAGAGGTAACTAGCAGGGTTTCCCAAAAAAACTGTACTGAGACTTGTGCTGTTGAATCTATTGATAAATGATCTGGAAAAGGGGGCAAATAGTGAGGTGGCAAAGTTTGCAGACTATACAGAATTCCTCATGACAGTTAAATCCAAAACTGACTGCAATAAGTTACAAAAGGAACTCACATAAAAGGATGACTAAGCAACAAAATGACAGTAGACATTCAATTCAACTATCTGCTCAGTGTGCAGCAGCAGTAAAAAAAAAAAAGCTAGCAGAATGTTAGGAGCCATCAGGAAATGGGTAGATAATAAGGCAGAAACTATCAAAATGTCACTATCTAAATCCATGGTACACCCATACCTTGAATACTGAGTGAAGACCTGGTTTCCTCATCTCAAGAAAGATGTATTAAACTTGAAAAAAAAAGTATAAAGATGAACAAAGAAAATGATTAGAGGGATGTATCAGCTTCCATATGAGGAAAGATTAAAGAGACTGGGAGTGTTCTGCCAAGAAAGGAGATAATTAAGGGCAGATATGACAGAAGGCTATGAAATCATGTATTTTTATGCAGAAGATGAAAAGGGAAGTATTGTTTGACCCTTTACATAACACAAGAACCAGGAGTACTGATTAGATTATATGCAGCATGTTTAAAACTAAGAAAAGGAAGTACTTTTCAACATGCACAGTCAGCCTGTGGAACTGGTTGCCATGAGATATTGCCATGAGAGGCCCAAAGTATAACTGGGTTCAAAACAGAGTTAGATAAGTTTATGGAGAATAGATCCATCAATAGGTATTTGCCAAGATGTTCAGAGATCTAATTTTATGCTCTTGGGGATCCCGAACCTCCATTTGATAGAAATTGGGATTGGATTACAGGATGGATCACTCTTGCTCTGTTCTGTTCTCTGAAGCATCTGGCACTGGCCACTGTTAGAAGACAGGTTACTAGGTCATATGGATCATTATTCTAGCATAGTATGGCCAGTCTTATGTTCTTATGCATCTGAACCACCGGTGTATCTGTTTTTTGATCCCTATTGAAAAGTCAGGTTGTTCTGTTATAGTTTAGTCTATCCGTAAATAGTTATTTGCATGCCATTTTCTTTGTATTTCAGATTTTTTGTAATTAAATTTTGTATTTACTTACATTAGTCTCTGTTTGTGACCTCTGAACAATAAATTATATATCAATCAAGAACAGTTTGAATTAAGTTCTGGGGTTGATTCTCTTCCCTGTATACCATTCCAGGAGCATGTAGCCATCTGTAAAGGAGCTATCATAGAATGGTTGAAAATTCCCCAAATGTAAGAACTGTGAATGGCTGAAGTTAGTGCCCTATAATACTCCTCCTCCCCCCACATATCTACAGGCTCCAGTATAAAGAGTGTGCTGATTGCACAAGAAGGCATGTTTACAGCATTCAACACTGTGAGGATTCTGGACTGTAAAGCAGTCCATATGTAGGGGGCTGTCCTTAAATTATGGAACTCTTTAAATTAGGGATGCATGAGTCCTTAATTTTGCATATTTGTTTCAATATTACATAGTGCTCCAAGAGGTAGGTACGTCTTAAATATATTATGTAATTTATGGACCGTGCTTACCCCAGGTAAAGTTGCCATAATTGGAGTGGCCTCAGGGGCTACCATAGCTTACATTGGAGGCTGTTTCAGCCCCAGAATCCAGGTATCCAGATGGAACAAAGGTGTCAAGTGACATAGTACAAAATCTAGAGCATCATCTTGTTCTAACCAGATATAAAATTGTAAATTGGGCTTATGTTAGGCATCTATCTTATGGATAGCCACCTAGACTGCTAGCTTTTTAGGGACACTTGAGCTACTCCTCTTCATAAACAGCAGCAGCTGGGAACTGCTCCGTTTACAAAGTTTTCACCTGACTACAGCTCTAGCTGATGTTCTGCAGAGGACAGCCTGCCTCTTTAGGGGCACCCCCCTGCACCAATGGTACAGGCTAGGTCAAGAAGCTGATACACCAAGAAGGCCCTGACTGAAACAGTCCCCCAGCACAGATTTTAACAGTGTTACTCCTTTGTATGCTACCCGTTTGCTGCATGAGCAGCAGTGGCCAGGAAAGAAAGAAGGCTGGGAGTCATCAGTGCACTCTTCCATGTTTGATTGAGTGGTCTGTTAAGACACTCTCAATCAAACACAGAACCGAAGCTCTAAATGCAGCCCTGTAACTGGAGTAGCGTTATGCCAACTGGACGCCGTTTCCGGTCAGCTTAGTGCAATGTGTAAGTGGTAGTTAGGAAGTCATCGGGAGATACGCAAGGTATCCAGTCAACTACCACTGAAAAGCGTGGCAAGTATATATTAGGGTTTAGCCTGCTTATTATTCCACCTCTTCTGAAAACAGAAAGTGCTTGAGGGGAATCAGTCAGTGATGAAATAGCTGGGGTGAAAAATGTCCACTAACAAATCTGATTGTAAGGGTAGGCCAGGCTCAGTATTATAGATGTTCAACATGTGCAGTGCTGTGGTTTCTTATAATATAGTTTGGTGATTACTAGTAGAATCTATTATGTATCTACTTTTGATATTTAATATAGAGATATACACTTTGCTTATCAAAATTTCCTCCTCAGCCTACTTTTAAAGTATTGGGTGCTGCTGTGTCGGACTTCTATTCTTGGAAATGACCCCATCTCAAAAAACCCAAAAAATAATTACAGTAAACCTGACTAGCTTCTATTGCAATATCATCCTCAGAATTACCAGTTTCCATAAAAGAATGTCTAACAATGAATCAAAGAGAACCCAGGGTGGCCTTTCCAGTGTGAAATTCCTGTAATAGACCATGAGTATCCACAATCAGCCCAATTTCTAATGAAACAGAGGTGTTACTGTATGCATATTAGATATTTCAAATACTCTTGACTTTGCAAAGACTATACCTCAGCGATAGATTGAAGGATCCAAATTTGAAACTTCTGGGTTCTTTTTGTAGTTCTACCACTGACGTACAGCACAGCTTTGTGTCAATCATTTCATTTCTCAGGTTTTGGTATAAGTCTGTAATTAAACTTGCCTATATCACAGAGAAGTTGTGAGGGTTTATAAATTAAGGTAGCATTCAAGCATTATATATACATGTACAACATCTACTGGAGTGATTGGGAGCCCCTTTCTCTGGAAAAATTTCAGGTGAACAGATTCAACTTCAAAAGGGCCTTCAATGCCTTAGGCTTCTTTTCTAAAGAAAGTACCGAGCACTCTTCACTCATAAATTTCAACTGCTTTACAAAGGATTATCTCCATTTTACAGATGAGAATAATTGTTATTATTAAGAATGATAGTAATATCTTGCTTTGATAATATTCAGTAACTAAAAATATCTCCTTTTTATCTCTTAACCAAACAGAGCTTGATATACCACATATTTCCAACCAGACTCCTGTGCTGGAACAAAAGGATTCCCCATCAGAACTGTCTCTAATCATGCGCCTGAATCATCCAAAATTTCTCAGATCTTACTCCCAACCCCAGTCAAAGGGTCACCTCTCATCCTCAATCAGGGTGCGTCTACACTTACAAATTAAGTCGATTTAAAATGGCTTAAATTGACTTAATTTAATCTGCATCCACACTACATTTTCTTTAAATCGACTTAAGCGGCAGCTTAAGTTGACTTAAGGAAAATTAAAGTCGACTTAGCCAGTGTGGATACAGAGTAGCCCTAAGTTGACTTAGAGGGTGTCAGGGCTCCCCCACTGCCCTTCCTGCTAGGGTGGCTGGCACAGGCAGATCCTGGTGTGCCCCCCCCCACAGGGCAGGACTGAACCCTACCCACCCTGCTCCTATGCCCTGCCAGTGTCCCTGTCCAGCTCAGCCCCCATTGTACCCAGGTACAATGGGGCAAATGCTGAGCCCCCTGGAACTTGGCAAGGGGTGCCTCCCTGCCACCGTGGACCTGTCCCAGGTCCACCTAGCCCCTGCAAGTTGACTTAGGCGCCCAGTGTGGATGCTTTAAGTCAATTTGGCAGGGTCCCCTTTAAGTCGACTTAATTTTTGAGTGGGGACATGCTAAGTCAACTTAAATTAAGCGTAAACATAGTCTCAGTGAGGCCAACAGTACCAGAGACTAAGAAAAGAGCCCTTTAAAAGCAGACTGTGTTCCTGTTCTTGCTTCTCTCTGCTGAAGTGGGAGAATTACATTTTTTGGTATGTTTTTAAAAGAAGGCTTTCATTTTGTTTTTAAACAGAGAAATGCATGCTAAGGCTCAGCAGCTGTGATTAGTACCAATTAAACCATTTCAAGACTGACTCATTTTATTTTTCTTAAATCACCTTGTCCTAGCCAACCCATTTGTTGTTTTGAAGTTGCCAACAATTACTGTGTCACTGTTTAATTCCAACCTTTGGTTATTTATGACTTCCATGTTGCTTATCTCTCCAGGGCTATGTCTACACTTGCACTTTTAAGTAGACTTTAACTAAGTCGACTTAGTGTGTCTACACTTAAAATTAAAGTCGACTTAAAGGGTAACTTACAAAGTCGACCTAGAGCATCCACACTGGACGCCTAGGTCGACTTCTAGGGGCTAGGGAGACCTTGGGCAGGTCCACGGTGGCAGAGGGGGGGGAACCCCTTGTGTGCAATGGGGCAAAGGGGGACAGGGACCCTGGCAGGGCATGTGGGCAGGGTGTGACGCTGTCTGGATTTAGGGAAATTCCAAAGGGGTAGCCGTGGGAGAAAATCCCACTTCGTCAGACGCTTTGAAGATGGGAAAGTTACAGAATGGGAGGAAATGAAATGCAGGGGAGTGTATGACATAGCATCAGGTCAGGCTGTAACAGCAAATCAAAATAGGTGTTAGGATTCAAACACTGGGGCACAGCACATAGAGGAGGGGGAGGTCAAATCACTTGTTGTAATGCGAGAAAAATCCATAGTCCCTGTTTAACCCCAAAATTTGACTCAGTTGTCTTGGGGTTAAACAGGGACTATGGATTTTTCTCGCATTACAACAAGTGATTTGACCTCCCCCTCCTCTATGTGCTGTGCCCCAGTGTTTGAATCCTAACACCTATTTTGATTTGCTGTTACAGCCTGACCTGATGCTATGTCATACACTCCCCTGCATTTCATTTCCTCCCATTCTGTAACTTTCCCATCTTCAAAGCGTCTGACGAAGTGGGATTTTCTCCCACGAAAGCTCATGCGATAAATAAATCTGTTAGTCTTTAAAAGTGCCACAGGACTCTGTTGGATTTAGGGAAGCATTTATGATATTATTTTCTATCCATATATCCTAAATGCTATAATCCATAGGAGCTGTGTCATGTTTGGTATCAATAGAAAGGTAGTGATTTGCTGGGAATGATTATATAGTTTATGTCTAGGAATTCTATTTCAATTAGAAGTTAGGTTAGTTAGGAATTTAGTGTTATATCTATACTTTAACTTGTGTGATTTTATGGAAATGTCTGAGAGAGGCAGGTGTGTAAAACCATTGTCTCCTTAATGTTAAGGAATCTGCCAGGTGATAGGGTTCCAGGGAGTAAACTGATGAGCTATTAAGGACACAATGGTTGTATTCTTTATGTCCTTAATGGCTCATCAGGATACTCCCTGGGACCATTCTACCTGGAAAATTCCGAAACATTAAGGAGACAATGGGTTTACACACCCGTCTCTCTCAGACATTTCCATAAAATCACACAAGTTAAAGTATAGATATAACACCAAATTCCTAACTAAACTAACTTCTAATTGAAATAGAATTCCTAGACATAAATTATATAATCATTCCCAGCAAATTACTGCCTTTCTATTGATACCAAACATGACATATTTCCTATGGGCTATAGCATTTAGGATATATGAATAGAAAATGATATCATAAATGCTTCCCTAAATCCAGACAGCATCATACAGGGCTCTGCCCTGCCCTTTGGGGGGCATGCCAGGCTCCCCCTGTGCCCCCCCCCAGCAGGGAGGGCATTGGTGTAGCCCTGGGGTAGCCCTAAGTCGACTTAGGGCTACCCCAGGGCTACACTGGCTTAAGTCGACTTTAGAAAGTCGACTTAAGCCTTAGGTCGAGTAAAAAGCAGGTTTAATAAAGTCGACTTCATTTTCATTAAGTCGACTTTATTTTCCTTAAGTCGACTTAAGCAAAGTGTAGTGTAGACACAGGGTAAATTAAGTCGACTTAAGCCAAGCTTAAGTCAACTTAATTTACCAGTGTAGACCCAGCCGAGGAGTCATGGTCTGGCAAACCTTTTTGTTGTCTGTGCTGAGTTGATGGGTGATCACTTATGGGGTAGCCAGCTTACTTCAGAGACTTATATTCTGTCTTACATTCAGAAGCAAGATACTATTTTTTAAAAATGTTTTCAGAACTGTCCCAAGCATTGAATACAACAGATATGACTCAAGTACTGATTGCAGCAATAGTTCTTTACTTCTCCAAAACAACTCTGGAGGGAAGCTGCACCTGTAAGTCATTTCTATCCATCTGCGGAATCTTTATCTAATTCAGAACTGAGAACATACCCTGTCCAATCTGCAGCTGGTGTCTGTCACACAACTAAAAGAGTCAAAGCCTTATACTAACAATGAATAAACTGCAAATACAAACATTTTCATCAGAAAAGTAGAAAACTTGCATTCTGCTTTTCAGATGTTCCATAGAAATCACCATTGTCACACTCATAGAAAGCAAAGGAAGAAATTGGTTTTCTATTGTAGGTGTGGCAGCTAGCACCATCTCTTGTCAAAGGTTGCAGAATATATCCCTTGATAAGGCCTCCATTTTCAATTACTTATTACTTTGCTAAACTTCAGCTCAGGGCTGGATTTATGGGCAGGTGACCAAGATAACTGCCTGGAGTGCCTGGCATGAGGATGCTGGCCTGGGGGGTCGGGAGGGGGCTGTTTTTGTTGTTAGTGGCAAAAGGGAAAATAGAATGTTTGAAGCAAAATGTTTCAGATGGTGTTTCATATGTGGATTCTTTTTTACTAACTCCTCGAAGGTCCTGGACCTTTGTAGTATCTCATGGAACCTTCCAGACTTTCTGAGAATGACATTTTCCTTAAACTTCCTAGAATGCTGTCAGCCATGCTCTCACAGATATATAAAGGGCAGGAGTATCACTAGTCAGCGAGACCTTTCACAGAATGACATTGCTTGCTATTTTATTTCTTGAAAATGTCATTGGCCAGTCTTTGGATCTCTGACTCCGTGCTTCAGTTTGCAAGGACAATGACAAGAAAAGTGACCTTTTAACCTAAAGGACTTGGATTAACATTTTAAGTACGTCACCAATTGTAACACTATTTAATACTGGTCCACTCAATGTTGGTGCCCAGTTACATTTCTTGAGGTTAGTACGTTTCATTATTCTTAAAATTAAAAGGTTTCTATAAGCTTAGAGGAAATTATTTTTTATTTGCTTTTAGATGGCATATGTAAATACAGACTTACAGAGCACAGTGTGCAAGTTTATTATCTTAGATGACAGGGATAAATCATACATGAAAATTGTGCATCGAAGTTGTGAAATAGGCTGCAAATGCAATAAAAAATAAGGTATTCAAAAGTTTAACAAATGGAGTGGGGAGGAGTAGGGGTGACACTGAAAATTCTCCTCACATGAGGCACCATTTGGCCTAAGGCCAGCCCTGCTTGAACGATTTGAGTTGAAATTTTTCATGTTGGGTATCTGCCATAGGCTGAATTTTACTAGAAAATTTCAACCAAATCTGTTAAGCCATTTCTGACAGTGAGGCTAGAGAATAATACATCATTTTGCTCATGCTATAAATTTTTTGGCAACCTTCTCTTTGAGAATCGCTGACAATTGCATGCTCTGGAGCAGGGACTTGAATTCTGACAGAGGGTGGTTTTCTGAATCAGAGATTTTGCTGTTCTGTGAAAAGCCCCTTAAAATTTGGGAAAATTATAAATCTTTAAAAAAAGAAAAAACCCCAAAACTCTTTAGTTCACAGAGCGCACGTCTACACTTACAAGTTAGATTGATTTAAGGAGGTGTAAGTCGACCTAAACAAAGCTGAATCCACACTGGGCTTTCCTTAAGCATTTCCTCATTTTAGGTCAATTTAAGCCAGTGTGGATGGGGATTAGCGCCTAAGTAGTCTTTATTAAGTCGACTTAAAGTGTTAAGTCGACTTAATAAGGTCAAAAAGGGGCTATGTCTACACTAGAAAAGTTAAGTCGACTTAATAAGGTCAACTTTAAGTCGATTTAAAGTCGACCTTATTAAGTTGACTTAATAAAGTCGTTTTAATAAAGTCAACGTAACTTTTCTAGTGTAGACATAGCCAGAAAGAGATTTACAGTGTCCACAATGAACATGGTCTAGACCAAAGGCTAGAGGCATAGGCGAGACTTAATCTGCAATTGCAGCTCTGAGTTGCTGCAGGCCAGAGTCAGAGCTGGTGTCAAGAACAGAAACTAGAACTAAGAACAGGAAGCTTGTCTCTCCTTTGTTGTCAGTTACTTCCCTGCTGGTCATAGGCAGTGCATCAGTGGAAGCTGCCTGATTTGAACACAGAGAGAACAACAGCAAGACTTGAGAGGTAAGGAGAGGAGTAGATAGGGACAAAGACTCTGGGGTTAGGTGGAAGAATAGGAATGAAGGTCTTCCAGAAGAGGAAGAGGGAAACTGAAACTGGAAGTTGGAAGGGTAACAGGAAAAGAGGGCAGGACTGGGATTGGTTGGACAAGAAGACTAGAGACAGGAGACCAAAGGAGACTGAGATCTGGGGAGAGAAATGGGGTGACAGGGATTTAGTGCTGTGGAGACTAAGATAACACAAGAAACTGTTGAGGGAGATGGATACAATGAGGCTCAGGGGGCAGAATGAGGAGCGTGAGTGGCTAAGCAAAAGAAACTGGAGCAAGGAGCCAATGAGGGGATGAGTCATTGATTTTGGATAGGAAGCCCAAGGAGAAACACAGGGACTATACCCAATGGAAGCGAATTGACAGAAGAGAAGGGCAAAGACACATCAGATACAGGGTTAGGAGGGGAGAAGCTGGGCCCGGATGAGTAAGGAAACTAGTGAGAAGGAGCAAGATGGGAATAAGAAAGAATGGGAGTGGCTGGGCAAGCAAAATGGCACTAGGAATGGGAAGAAAAGACTGGGACTGGGATGTACGGGGGACATTAGGGCTCACTAGGTAAGGGGACTGGATAATAGGAACAGCCATACTGGGTCAAACCAACAGTCCATCTGTCTCAGTATTTGTCTTTTAAACAGTGGTTGGCACCAGATGCTTCAGAAGGAATGCACAAAGTAGGGCAATTTATTAAGTGATCCACGTCTGTCTTCCAGTCCCAGGCTCAGAGAGTCAGCTGTTTAGGGATGCCCTGAGCAAGGGGTTGTGACAACATGAAAAGCAACAGAAGCAAAGACTGGGCCTGGCTGAGTGAGGACAGTGAGTTTGGGAAGAGATAGGACTGAGCCAAGCCTGGGGTGGTGGGAATGGGGTAGCAGAGGACAAGCTTGAAGGGCAAATAGGCAAACAAGTCTGTGCCCATTTGAACACACTCCACTTCAGAGCTTTGATTGGACCCCTGCTGTCAGCAAATTGGAGAAAACACACTGGCAAAGCATTTCATCCTCTTTTACTGCTGATCCACATAAAAGACGACAACATAGTGCTACTATGAATTAATCCTTTAACTCAGATAGCAAAGATCTGAATGATGGATCTAAAGGTTCCAACCCTGCTAATGGCCCATGTCAGTGTCCATATAGTCCCACATGAGGAAATTTTGTTTAGTTCACTTTTTAGAAACCTAGGAAATTACACACAAAAAATGTACTTTAAAAACATTAAAATTGCAAAGCTCTCAAACAGTAGGAAATGCTAGAATTAAGGTTGCTGGAGTTACTGTAATTTGTCCCTTTTGTGCGCATGCATTATGGTACAAGGGTCTTGTGGAAAAATAATAACGTATGTTCATTTTAAATTAAATATTTATCATAATGCATAGGGAACTTTGACATTTCCTATCTTTTGAGTATTCAACTTTTCAATCTTAAAATTAACCTATGCAGGGATGTATATGTATGTAATTATATTTATTTTCAATTTGTTCATCATCTATTGGTAAACCTTTGTCTTCAAAACATGGTCACATTGTGTCATGCTTCAGTAATTGGGTCCTGATTCAAAGCCCAACTGGAGTAACTGGGGATGTTCCCATTTACATCAATGTGCTTTGGATTAGACAAGCAGACAGATAATCTGAAAGGCTGAGTAGCACATTACTTGGTGGATGTCTTCTTGTTTCTGTACATTTCTTCCCCTTTCCATTATTTATATTTCATATTATTCATCATTCTAGGATTAGAATATGTATTATTGCATCAACAAAACAAAACCACCATATTTTTTTTAAAATGCAGGGAACATGTTTTGGGAATAAAACTTTAAATAGGAATTATAATTTATTATGTTTTATTTGCATATTAGTGAAATTACATTATTTTTCCATCCAATATTTTAAAAAACCATGCCCTCTAAGGTAAAGAGCATGTGATTTTTAAAAAAAATTAATAAGCAAACTATCCTCACTTGTAATTGGAAAACAAAAGGGAACCTGTGGAGGAGAAGTATCAGTTTGACTGTGCAGAGCAGTTGCCATTTATAGCTTATACTTACAGTCTGCCAAATAGTGTGCATCTATCCTTGGAGTATGCCAAATACTGTTTCTAACATGCTTTCTGTCTTCATGGCAATGAAAAATATTGTTTCAAAGATCATTGGCTCTTTAACTCTGATCACTGATAACCTGAAATTACAAGCTGAAATTACATTTTATACATTACTTCTGCATTGCCTGCTCCTACTTGATGCAAAATTTGCTGAAGTCAATAAAGGGACTCATTGAACTCAGTCAGTGGATTTTGAATCAGATCCCAAATATGTTGGTTTTATGCATGAAATTAACATAACAGCAGAGGTCAGTGAAGAATATATGGGAAACCAGCTACCTAATATACATATTCAATCTATTCAGCCCTACAATCTTTCTCTTTAAATAAATGTTGAGATTGAATAGATGATGGAATGCATCCAAATACATTGTGGGTTCAGTTCATGAGCAATATGTATGTTATAAAAATGGGAAAATTAAATTACTTGGTCTGATGTGGTTAGAATTTGCTCTTTTTCAGGGCATTGTTCACTGTTACTATGCAACTGTGTAATTCTGCCCACATACTAGGATGATTGTTGCAGTATGATGACTTATGCTGAATGTTTAGGTTGTCACAGCTACATCAGTCTAAATAGTAATTAACTAGAGCCATTGCCAATGCTTTTCTCCCCTAAAATGTCACTTTTTTAAAAAAGAGAAATTAGTTTATGCAAACTTTTCAAGATATTAAAAAGTCTGTTTTTCAAAATTTTTAGAGGGAAAAACAAAACAAAAGAAAAATAGGTTGGTTAGGCTGGTTATTTGGCTTCTGTTTCTAACATTTTTTTATACTACCAGCTTTGATTGGTCAGATCAGTCACGTGGCGGGATTTTATCAAAATTTTCCCATAACCCACATACTCGTCAGAAACTAGAGTGGGCTCCTCAACCTCCCTTTGAGGCATTTTCAATCCTGCATATATAGATATATTATAGATAAGCCTGTTCTTGTCTCCATCCAAATGCATATTACACTGCTTCTTGTTTTACGTAGTCTCTACAAGAGCAGCTCTCTGCTGGCTGTTCTTGTTTCCAGCTGCTTCTGTTCCTTGACAGCCTGGATGCCTATGGCAGTAAATAGAGACTACCTAGTTTCCTCTCTATAGAGCTGCTGAGACTTAAGAAAAGGAGAATAAGGAAGAAGAGGAAATAGAATCCACATTCAGGATGTACAAGAGGTCAATGGGGAAAGAGGGAGATGAAATGTAGAACCAATATAGTCAGATTAACATTTTTTAAATATATTTTCTTTTTACACTTTTTGCATGAAAATAAACAGAATCCCATCCTTTGCTAAGTATTTGCTCATTCAGCACTTGTATTTGCTGTAGAGAATTGCAATCACACACAGATCACTTCCTTTCCCTTGACCACGAGTGAGGGAAATGAGGAAGGTCATGAAACACTCTCTGTATTTAGCTCTGATCCATACCATGAATAAGTTTAAGAATCCAACAATGATGCTTATGACTGTAATATTTAGTGAATGAGCCATTGCTCCTGCCATTGAACTTTAGACCCCCTAAAATACTTCTAAGAAAAGAGTCACCTTATCTTAAGTATTTATAAAGAAATCAATAAAATCAATTTAAAAATGGAACTGTGATGTTCCATAACAGCTCAGTCACAGTAAGAAGCTACAGTGCATTGTGGAAGATGTAGTCTGGTAGTGAGCAGGGCCCATAGGAGACAACGGGGGCCATGAGGTACTCAGAAATACAACTCTTATATGGCACTGCAGTGGCTAGGTGAGACCCAGAGATTTATGTCACCGAAACCCGAGTGAAATAAAATATTCCTCCCAAAATCGATCTTTTACAATGTAAAATTCTGATTTTGACAAAACCTCATTTTCTGATGGGAAAATGTTGCACTCAAAGATTACTCGCAATCAGAATTTACTGATTCAGTTAGAGCACTTGTGGGTCTTTAAGGAACTGCAGCAAAGGAGACCCTCAGGATTGCCAGTGGATTGTTATGTGATGGCTATTTTACTGCTGCAACTGTCTGCCTGAAAAATATATACTGTTGCTTTAATGGTAATATTTTGTGGCAAGATGTCTACCTCAAAAGAATACTACAGTACCCGCCAGGTTGATAGTGTCTTGGTAATGCCCTGCCCAGGAGACTTGGGTTTGATTCCCTGACTTGAGGACTGAGTTAGGAAATGGCTGACAACTTTGTGGAGGAAGTCTACTCAGACATAAGATATACAACAGGGAAAAATAGGCAGTATATTGATATTTCTCAACAGGCATAATGTGTGACAGTTAAGGGGAAGTATAGATAAGCTCCAAAGGGAAATTCACATCAGTTGTCAGTCATAAGCTTGGTAGCTGATACAAGGGCTCAAGGAATAAAAATTAAAATAGTTTGTAAGATGTGGAAAATGTAAATAATGGCTCAACTCTGGTTCAGTGAATCTTTAAATCCATGCCAGATTTCATTAGATACTTTGGTCAAATTCAGACATTACTCTGTGGGAGTCTAAATTAAGTAATTACATTCTGGTGAAAATGGAAGAAGGTGCAAAATTATACTGCCTTAAAATCACCTCTGAAATTAGCCTTCTGGGTAGACTTTTTTAGTAACCATGAAAAAGGACTCACTGTGCATTGTCTGTGACCCAAATAAAAGCTCGCTGTATAAATTTATGTTAGCCATAAATTAAGGATCAGAATTGTGTGATTCTTATTACCACTAGAACATTGCAGCTGGATGTATGAAGGACATTCATGGAAAAATACACACAAACAAGCACATATAGTTCTCTGCATTAAGAGAGATTTATATAAACGACATGCTGTTTTAATGCCACCTCAAAAGGAGAGGAGTTAGTGACATGTTCAGAGCTGTTCTGCCAACATCCGCATTTTTACTGAACTTCAACATGACCCTGAATGCAAATCGAATCAGGGTGGATATCCCAAAGATTTATCGCTGTGGTATGGTCCAATCTTTTCTTAATAAACTGAATTAAGAATAAGTTAGACAGCTCATTAGTTATACGACAATCCATTTCCCCCATAATTTGGGGGGTGGCAAATGCCCTCATTATTCATAAAGCAACGTTATTCTGCTGTGCAATACCCTCCATTCCATGAAAATTAGGCTAGTCCTCTCTGCACTTTCTGCTTAAAGAATAATAATCACACCCTGAATTATTTATCTCGCCTTCACAAAACTGCATCAACTACTTATTATACAATGCCACCCTCTACTTTAATGAGGACTGCCTACTTCTTCAATTTGTCTTACTTCTCCTCCAACTACTTTTTCCGAACTATTAACAGAATACAAATAGTCTTCTTTCTCCATATTTACAGAGACAGCAATTTAACTGAAAGGAGATATTTTAGAAAGTTACCTCACTGAAAACATCACAGAAAACAGAATTCTTGTGGCACGTCCATCACATGTGCTACGTGATGGAATAGTTTTTCCTTCAATGAGCCTTTCAGTAAATTGCTATGAAAATACTATTTCTCTGACATTTCCATTTTACAGTAGCATACTTTTTTCAATTTTTCTAAAGAACATTAAACATAAAGCCTATTTTCCTTCTCTTTTACCTCTCTATTTGCTCAGTAGCCAACTACAACCATCACTGACTTTTTTAAAAATCTTTTATCAACAGCTACACATTTTAAAAGCAAATTGTATCTCTGAAAGGACTGTAATTATTTCCTTTATCCCTATATTTTTCATTTGCTTTTGTCACTACAACTGTGCACTCCCAGTTGCTCAATCACCACTTTTTTCCCACCGCTGGATTGATTGTTTTCTTACTAGCATGGTCTTGGAAACCAAACAAAAGCAAAGAGTAGAACATTTCAAATACAGGCATTTCACACCAATATAATGAACCCTGCACCCAAAATGGAAGAGGAAAATAAAGGGGCTTGTATCCAAAGAGGCTAAAATTTTTATAGAATAATAGAATCATAGAAGATGAGAGTTGGAAGGGACCTCAGGAAGTCACCTAGTCCAACCCCCTGCTCAAAGTAGGAACAATCCCAACTAAATCATCCCAGCCAGGACTTTGTCAAGCCACATTTTAAAAACCTCTAAGGATGGAGATTCCACCCCCTCCTCAGCAGTTCCAGTTCTTTACCATCCTACTAGTGAAAGACAAACAAGGAGTCCGGTGGCACTATTAAATACTAATAATAGTATTTACGGTATAAGCATTCATAGTGGGTTATTCCAGTTATCTGTATTTTGACAGATAATATGGTTACCGGAAGAATTTGTAAAACACGCATGAAAACTCTTACTAAAGAAGCCCTCCTTTATATTATTCTAATATCTAATCAGTATAACTTCTTGTGTATATTCTGATTTAAAGAAATAGAAAGATCCAGGGAATAATACAGATGGTAAAAATGCAGCATTAGCACAGCCCTGAGACTACTCTCCTCCAGGGGCTTCCAAGATCACATCTTGATAAAATGCAAGGTATGCATTATTTCTTGGCAAAGTGGAGGCACATTGTTAGAGTTGAACACAATCCAAAAATGTATGTTCTACTTACTGTACCAGCTACTTCCTTAGCATATATGAAATAGAGAAGTACTGAACCAATTGACAATTCAGTAGGAAGCAAATAATTTTGGCAGGCTTGTGAGGATACATCTCAATCTCCCTACTACAGTTCTTATTATTTCCCTCTGAGCATCGGGCTTTGAAATGAAAAATGGTTAACAATGTACTGTATCATCACACAGTGCTACTTAAGCGGTGTTGATATATTATGTCATGTCATCATATTATGTAGTATGACATGTAACTTACTGTAATTGTCACACATCAAAACCTAAACTCACACATTCTTCACATAACTCTGGCAAACAATCCATATAAAGTCTCTTCTTTATTGTTTAGCCTTCACCTAAACAAAGACGGGATTAGAAATGGGGCTTTATATCCTGTTTCAACTTTTAAAATAGCTTTGTTACTGTATATTAATATTACTGCTTGCAGAATTTAATTAAAACAGATGTGTGGAAACTTAGAGCATCTTTTGTCAAAACTAAATTATATATTCTTTCTTAAGTCAATCGTTTGACTTTGATGACAATCATTAATTTTAAATAATCATTTGGTTAATATTTTAATCAATACTCCCAAGCAGAATTATTTTGATAAAATTGCTATATATTTTAACTTATTGCTCTTACAGTACTAACATTTATTATTCAATTTTACTTTAATTATTCCTGCCTTATTTTCAATCTTTCAACCCTTTGATATTTATTTCCATTAAAAATAAGGGTCATATTTAGAGTGATTTCAAACCTACATAGATAATATTAGCACTAATATATTCTGATGGAGTTAAAGTGGCATTTAACACTCATCTCTAATGAGTGTAATGAGTAACCATGTCAGGCAAATTTAGTTAGAGGTAACATACCTGAGTGATGCTGGTTAACAGACAAAATAGCATTCTGGGTAGAAGTAGTGAAGAGAAGGTCTAAGGCCCTATTTTATGTGCTCACATCTGCCATTGAGAAAAAATAGAGTTTTTTGGCATTCATAGATATCTGAAGCCCTTTTGACTGCATATATTTTTCCAGAAAAATAATCTCAATATTTTCAGCAGAAATGTTCAAAAAAATTTAATCCAGAACTTTTTTCACCCCAAAATGCAGATTCAGGTCAACTGATACATTTCATGTTGAGATGGTCACATTGTTTTGTTTAAAAGAAAAGATTCCCAAAAGAAGACAAAAGCTTTTCTTTCAACATGTTCTTAAAAAATTGATTTTTAAAAAAATAAAATAAATAACTTTTTAAAAAATAAAATGCTTCAATTTTATTTTAAAATAGTTTGAAAAACTTGAAAATGAAGCAAAACATTTAAGGTTGAATGAAAATTTTTGTTTAATCTAATTTTTTTTCCCAATTTGCTGAATTTTTGTTCCCAATTTTCCAGATAGGCTAATGAAATATAAAAATACCAGCTCTAATCTTCAGGTGTTTGCCAACATGGCATCATAATATCTGTATCATTCAATTTATTTTATAGCCAGAAAATCAGCCCATATTCCTTCACTGTTTTAATTACCTTTGGGTGCGTCTACACTTGTAAATTAAGTCAACTTAAGCTTTCTTACGTTGACTTAATTTAGTCTGTGTCTACACTACACTTTCCTTAAGTCGATCTAAATTTACAAGTGTAGACATAGCCTTTGAGATTAGTTATGTAATGTAGATTCAATAAAATAGTATCCATGTGGAATAAAAAATATTTAAGAGACCTGCCATACCCGCCTTTTTTTACTATAAGTATTTTATCTATTACTCAAACTTGAGTTTTCAGGCCACTTTTTCAATTATGTTTTATTAGCAGTAAGGGCTGTGGGATGCAAATAGAACTGTAAAAAAGAGCTTCATTAAGCATGCTAGGAGGTCAGTATTGCTAGTAAGGATCTACTGTTTGCCTCTCATCTCTCAATTCCCTCTGAATTTCCCATTCTGAAAACACAAATAAAACCTGTGTGGTAACTTTAACAAGTGCTAATTTTAAATGGTGACCACTCTACCATATTTTAGATGCTGACAATGAACTAAAAAACTCTGTCATCAGATGGTCATTTGCAACAGCCGAAGACTTCAATTTAGTCAATGCATTTCTAATTTCTAATTTGTCTTCTGGAAAAATGCATATTAAATATTTGCAAAGATGACTTAAATGTTCTTGGAAATCACTTAAATATTTTCTCTCCATTTTCTTCTGGTTTTCACAGCACTCTGCTGAAACACAATATAATGAATGAGAGTGTTGAGCTGTCAGAAGGGAAACGCTTTTAGACGTAATGTTTAGCAGACAGTTCTGAACTGATGAAGATTTCAAAGAAATAGAATAAGGAACCGAACAAATTATTTATTGTTCTTATTAAGTCTGTGCACCTTTATTGGAATATATCTGTTTCAAACACCCCAATTTGTTTAAATGATTGAACTTGCCAGAACCAGCATATATATCTTCTGTCCATCTCTGACAAGGAAATTTAGCTGAAAGACCATTTTCTTGTTGACATTTCACCCCAGGCTCATATTATCCTAATTTTAAATAAATACTGCTGTGCACAAAGGAATCTGAACAATTTGTACATATACCGAATGACTTTATTGACTTGAACTAGGAGCCTATCACCACCCTGTAACTGAATTGCATAACTGTTTTTGAAATCTAACAAAGACCATTCCTTTCCACATACGTATTCCAGACGCTCCCTTCAAAGCTACCTGAAAACCACATTTTTGGCAAGAGAAAACATTTAATTTGGCCCGTCCGTCTTCCAACCTTATCAGCATTTATATTAGAACAATAAACAGATGGCATGTTGATGTTTTGCCAGGTATTTTAATAGTTTGCAGGGAACCAAGGGCCCCCTCCCAAAAGCCCAAGTGTTATTAATTATTCATTAATGATCTGGGATAGATTGCACGCTCAGTAAGTTAGTGGATGACACCAAGCTGGGGGGCATGGTAGACACACTGGAGGACAGGGACAGGATTCAGGGAGACCTAGACAAATTGGAGCATTAGGCCAAAAGAAATCTCATGAGATTCAACAAGGACAAGTGCAAAGTCCTGCACTTAAGAGGGAAAAATCCCATGTACTGCTACAGGCTGGGGACCGATCGGCTAAGTAGCAGCACTGTAGAAAAGGACCTGGGGTTATAGTGGACGGGAAGATGGATATGAGTCAACAGTGTGCTCTTGTTGCCAAAAAGGCCAACGGCATATTGGGCTGCATCAGTAGGAGTGTTGCCAGCAGATCGAGGGATGTGATTATTCCCCTCTATTTGGCACTGGTGAGGCCGCATCTGGAATATTGTGTCCAGTTTTGGGCTCCCCACTACAGAAAGGATGTGGACAAATTAGAAAGAGTCCAGTGGAGAGCAACGAAAATGATTAGGGGGCTGGAGCTCATGAGGTATGAGGAAAGACCGAAGGAACTATGCTTATTTAGTTTGCAGAAGAGAAGACTGAGGGGCAATTTGATAGCAACCGTCAATTATGTGAACGGGTGCTCAAAAGAGGAGGGAGCTAGGCTGTTCTCAGTAATAATAGAGGACAGAACAAGGTTTCAAGTTGCAGCTGGGGAGGTCGAGGTTGGATATTAGGAAAATCTTTCTCACTAGGAGGATGGCGAAGCATTGGAATGGGTTATCTAGGGAGGTGGTGGACTCTCCCTCTTTGGAAATTTTTAAGGTCCGGTTAGACTATAACCTGGCTGGGGTGATTTAGTGGGAATGGTCCTGCTTTTAGCAGGGGGTTCAACCAGATGACCTCATGAGGTCCCTTCCAACCCTATGATTCTATGATTCTAATGCTCTAGGAACATGCTAACATTCCAGCATAGCACATACCCTGCTAAATGGCATAAAGTACAGTTTTGCAACTGTAAAAGTTGCAACCTTGCCCAAAGGTATTCACTTGGTTAAAATACTAACTCTCTGTGTAATGGGGGCTGTACTAACTACACTGGTACCTCCTGTCGGCCATCTAGGTGATTAGCTCTGCAAGTCAATATGTCCATTCCCATTGTGCCTCATCTGCCATCATTTGAGTTGCTGGACCCATGCTGCTCCGAGGACTGTGTCATCCTCTTCATTACACAGCTCTCCGGCCATGTCACAGTTTGTGCTCCACCATTCAGGAGGTGAGTGCTTCAGATCACTGGTTCCACCATCTCCCCAACAGCAACTGATGGGGGAGGGGAGAGGGAGACCTAGGCCCACGCATTAGGTACTACTACTATATGTTTTGGGAAAGGTATTGGTCCTGCCACCCACGTCTTTATATTTTCTAAAAGGGAAAGAGGAGGGATGTTTGGAGCAAATGATGCAGAAAAACTGACCCCTCTAAAGAAGTAAAAAACATCTGTCTAGCAATTAACAGCCAAATCCTGAGTCCCCTTTTCTCTTTTTGCAGTTCATTATACTCTGATGAATGAGGTTATGAGGACTTAAAGAAGCTCAGCACCTTGCAATATCTAGCCAAAATTTGGGGCCTGGGCACTGGGCTTTAAGCCACTAAACAAACTAGCAGGCTCTATACCACGCATCCTGGCAACATCTAGTGTAGAAGAAATAGGAAAGGTGTGGCTTGGGGTGTGGGCGGCGGGAGAACTGCTGGTTTTATATTCCTCATCTGGTTTAAGGCTCTTCAGAATGATGTTGCAGTTTGAATTGGTCTGCTTAGCATGGAGTTCTTGATTTAAAGTTGCACACATATTTAAGAAAGAAATAATTGCTCCTCTTGCACTTTCCACAAAGCTAAAAACTGCTCTTAAAAACTGAAATCAAAATTGAAAAGGAACAAAAGAGTTTCATCCCACTCAGCCATGGGTAAGTAAAAATATGTTGTGTAAACCACAGGACACATTTTGACCTTCATATTTGACTACCCATCTTATTAGATACATGATTTCTGGCTTGGCACAATAAGAAATAGTTATTTTTGTAAACTTGTTTTTGTCTAAAGGAGATCAGAAATGGAATTGTTCTTCGTGAACTCCCCCTCACTGCTGTGAAGGTGACCTTTCAGTTTAAGATGTTCTTTTTCTAACCTTGTTATTATTGTTGAGTCAATCTCACCTAATTGTAAATCTTAATATTTCCCTTTTAAAAAATCACTGTAGAATTCAATTGCATTCATTCCAGCTATAAATCTTTGCTCAAAAACATAATTTAGATTAGAACATTTTGGAAAAAAATAGACCTGTATAGTCTTTTTCACTATTTACATATGTGATGACTGGATGCTGCCCATGAAGGTCTGAAATGAGTTTCACAGCTGCCTTAATCTTCTATATTTTTGCAGAGAATAAGTTCCTAGCATGCAATTCTGAATCTTGCTTCAAACATTTAAGCTTAACTCCTCAGAGCAAGATGGAATTTTGTATGCTATGCTGTTTCCAAAGGTCAGAGCTATATATTGATGAAGACAGATACATTTTAATTTATGCAAATATATCTTAGAGGATCCTGTTACAGGGTCGAAGGATGAGAGACAACACCAGGTGGAGTAGTAAGGTGTGATTTATTCAACTGCAGCATCTAGACCACTCATTCCCCTTCACCTCGCGACCAACGAAGCGAGCCCCGAATATTCTTATTTGTGATTATTTAGTCCTTATGTCAAATACATATTCATTTTTATGCATACTTAAGTACATGTTTATTCAGTTTATGTACCCTGAGTGCTTGGCCATATTTGGCCAGGTTAAAGCCTTTCAAGTGAATATAATTAAGCTTGCCTCTAATATTATTTACTTTATTATGCATAAACCTATTGTTAGTGGGCTCGTGTTACATAGGTCTTTTAGTCAAGTCAGCCCTGTAGTTCCCCTTTTCCCTAAGCCTAGTTATTTTTGACACCCCCTTTACCCTTATTTTCCTTATATGACTTGGTTCATGGGTAGGTAGACGTGTCTGTAATTTACAAGGGGCCCTTCAGCCTTAGAATAGGGAACCGCCAGGGAGCCATGTACTAACGTCTTAAGCAGTTTCATGTGGCCAGCGTATGGGAGCTGCCTGCTTTCTTTTGCTAGCACTGGGGCTCCCTGTGGAGAACAGTTAGGGCCCCTCTGGCCTGGATCCTGCCCCCAGCTCCCTATAGGCCTGACCAGACACCAAGCCCTTCTTTCTTCCTACACACACACTCCCCCACTTTTTATTCATAAGATAAAAGAGGCTGCAAGGCAAATACTTCATATTGTAGAGTGGCCACGTGGTGTCACAGGGCCCGATAAGCCAGCATTTGTGCGACCCAAGACAACATCTATAAACATATCACGATTCCTAGGAGGGCCCCAAGAATCCCTAATGTTAGAAGAAGAATTTTTTTCACTCCTGCTGCTATGCTAGTTGCTCCCAGTGGCAAAGAAGGTCCCATGTGGAGCACTCGCCCTGGCCAATATTAAGGTGGCATAACAAGTTGTACCAGCAAAAATGAGAGTTCTATGGCACCTTAAAGACTAACAAATTTCTTCAAACATAAGCTTTCATGGGCTCCAACCCACTTCGTCAAATGCAACTTGTGGGTTGCATCGGCTGAAGTGGGCTGGAGCCCACAAAAGCTTATGCCCAAAGAAATTTGTTAGTCTTTAAGGTGCCACAGGACTCTCGTTGTTTTTGCTGTACACAGACTAACAAGGCTACCCCCCTGGAAGTTATACCAGGTGCAAGATGACCCTGAGGTGGGTGTTAGCATGGACTAGATGACAGCTACCCAGATGATGGTTATATTCTGGGAGAGCCATTTCACCTGGGTAGTTAGGGAAAGTCCTTGTTGCATAAAGAGCTTTATCTTGGCGTCCTTCTGAAACTCTTCTAGGACATCGACTAGTCTTTGAATAGTTTCAAGTGTGTGGTGTGCAACACCCTACTTAGCAGAGCCCAACATGTCCCACCTGGGGAAAGCTTCCTCACTAACCCATTGGGTGGATATATTAAAAGTTTTTTAGTACTATTGCAGACCCCTTCCAGGCAAAGTCCTGCTGTTCCCCGACCTAAGATCCAGCAGCTGCTACTGTTTGCTCCCCCCCAGGGTCTGTTTCCCTGAAAACAGTATCACCACACCACCCTTGGATACACCATACTTCCTCCCCTACCCCTCCCGCCTGTGTAACCAAACTCCCTTTGAGGTTTGAAAGTCAATGTTGGGGGGATCCTTTTGCAGTGGTGCCACTCCTCCCTTTAACCACCAGAGATCCAAATGTGTTGCTGCTGCTGTGTGCTCTCATTTACAGACAGCCCCCCGACCTAAAACAGAGACTCATCAGCAACTACAGACCTACCAACATAAACATTAAAGCAGGCTCCTATCCCTGCAACAAACCCCATTGCCAACTTCACCCACATATCTGCACAAAAGACGCCATCATAGGACCTAATCAAGCCAGCTACTCCATCAAGGGCTCATCCACCAAAGTGATTTATGCCATCATGTGCCAGAAATGCGCCCCCCCCCCCCCCGCACTTCTTATACATTGGACAAACAGAACAGTCTCACCGCAAAAGAATAAATAGACACAAATCTGACATCAGAAATAACAACATTAAAAAAACCAATAGGTGAACACTTCAATCTCCCTGATCACTCCATTAATCATCTGTTAATAGCTGCACTCAGGCAAATGGATAACAAATCAAAGCTTTAAAGAGAAATTGCAGAATTGGAATTCATATACAGATTTGACACCATCAATTTAGGGTTAAATAGAGACTACTCCCCCCATTACTACAGGTAATTTTGATTTCCTTTTTCCCCTCACCTACCTTCTATATGCTGTTCTCCACTGTTTGAATCTAAACAACTGCACTGATTTGCTGTAAGAGTCTGACCTGATCCTATGACTTACACTTCCCTGAATTTATTTTCCTCCCATTCATCTGTACTTCTCCATCCTTAAGCGTCTGACAAAGTGGGATTTTCTCCCATGAAAGCTCATGCAATAAATACATTTATTAGTCTT
This sequence comes from Pelusios castaneus, assembly GCA_007922175.1. Lineage (NCBI taxonomy): Eukaryota > Metazoa > Chordata > Testudines > Pelomedusidae > Pelusios > Pelusios castaneus. The sequence continues at coordinate 3,138,158 of ML685796.1, forward strand.
TAAAAATGCTACCAAACTCCTTGTTTGTTTTGCTGAATTAGACTAAGGCCTTGTATACACTGAATAAGTTGCCTTGTTGCACAAAAAGAATGCCATCGTACATACTGAAAGCCCCTTATTGCATTACAACTGCCCTGTTGTAACAGTAATAAAACTACCTGTGCAAGAGGGATAAGCCCTTTTGTGGAAAGCCTTTTCCACAAAAGAAGCTGTATGTACAGTGAATCAGTTTTATTCTGTTTTAACTGGCCTCCAGAAATGTCCCAGAGTGCCAGTAAACGCCACTCTGGGATACTGGACCTGTCATACTTGTCAATTTCCCTGAGCTAACAGAGCAGGGAAAGTGACAAGTAATGGAATATGTCAATTTCACTGCTCTCTTCAGGCAGTGAAATTGACATGGGGGGCTGTTGTGGGGGATGGGAAACCCTGGGGAATCTGCCAGGGATCCTCTGTCCCCACCGGCTTCAACCCCGCCACCAGGGACCCGGGAGTCCTGGCAGTGCCTGCCCTGCTGCTGCTTGGATCCAGGAGCACAGGCAATTGCAGTTGCACTACCTCTGGGATCCAGTAGCCTGGTGGGATAGGTGCCCACCATGCACTGCTGTTTGTAACAAAAATTCAAAGGAGTGTGTGAATGCTCCTTTGTGTTACAAAGGCTGCATCTACACTGGTAAATTAAGTCGACTTAAGCTTGCTTAAATCGACTTAATTTACCCCGCGTCTACACTACAGTTTCCTTAAGTTGACTTAAGCAGCTTGTTAAAGTCAACTTAAATACACAAGTGTAGACATAGCCAAAGAGTACTGTGTGGACGCAGACAAGCGTTATACGTATAACGCTTTTCTTTTACTGCAACAACTTTATTGTGGGAAAAAACGCTAGTGTGTACATAGCCTAACATAGCTACCCCTTTGAAATTCACTCAGCAAGTTATTGAAGCATGTGCATATCTAAGTAAATGAGTAGTCTCATTTACTTGAATGATATTACTTGCATGCAAACACGGAAGTTAAGTTCCTTGCTAAATCAAGGCCTTGATTCAAAGCCAGAGAGATTGAGCACTCCTGATTTATATGTTCTCAAATTTGTCAGACCCTGAAAAGTGCATACCATCTGATTGTCTGATTTTTTTTTTAATCTTTGATTTCATAGAGACACTTGCCCCTTGTTGAATGAGTGTCAATAAAACGACTACATTTTTGCCTTTAGGGCTGATGACATCATCACAGTATTCAAGATATTCTCTAACCTTAAGTACTGTGGATACTTATATAATAGGATTGCAAAGACTTTCATGGTGATCACTGTATTGTCTACTGACTGCTCTTAGTATTTTGAGAAATAAACCAAATTTGCTAGCCCTGCATTGTGTAGTTACTGTACTTTTCAGTAATGTTTCAGAAAAACGTGCAACAATGAAAGTCAGTATCACAAACATAATTACATGTTGGGCTAAATATTCAAAACATTACAACATGGTTTCAACGCATGTTTTTAGTTGTCTGTCTTTCAATAACTCCACACTACCACACACAGGAATACACATATTTAAAACAATTTATGTTACATAATTATGGAAACAATGGTTACACCCCCAAAACATAGTATTTCTGTTCATGTCTTTTATTTCATTTTGAAGAGTGAGAATGGATTGCTACATCCTGACGTCTCTGTCATTTTGAGATTGAGGCAGTTATCTACTGAATATCATCCGTGCTATAGCTCCCAGACAATTATTTGCATGTCTTTTGAATAGTATTCCTGGCACAGTCTTCAGCTGTATGTCAAAAGGAAACAATATAACGAGTGGTTCTTTTGGGATCATTATTTGAGTTGATGATATGTTCAATGCTTAACAAGGTTATAAATGAAGTGATTTCTGCCATTACAAAAGTTTGTGACTTCTGTGTGTTCAGCTTGCCAAATTTTCTGAGAGATCAAATGTGTTCTGTTTGTCATACTTTCCAGCAAAATTATTCCTTTGCAGTGCCAAAGTGCAACAGCTATTTATATATATAGCATTTTGTCCCTGTAGGACATTGCCTCCTGAGTCTTCCTCTAATCCAATCTCCTAAAAAACATTTTTTGCAGCTAACATAGTTGGGTCCTGGAATTGCAATTTGGAGAACAATTTAAAAGATAATTTATACACAGATTTCATGCAGTCTTCTGAAACCGACTACCCCGAATGGTAATGAGATAGTTAGGAAGATGTTTGTTATGCACCTAAATTCAGATTACCTACTTCTCATCTGGTTTAAATTGCTGATTTATGAGACATTGTGTACACAGTGGTTGAGGAACTGTGTGACAAAGCACTGAACACACCTATAAACTTAAAACCACCAAATGTACCAATGGCTGTTTTTAGCCATATAGCTGGGAAAAGCATTCTTAGGGTTTGTCTACACTACAGTGTAAGTCTGTGCTTGAGCCCAGGTTCAAATTTAACCCACTTGCATCTACACTGCAGTTGCACTAACCCAGGGATCGACTCAGGATCCAAAGGACCTGCAGGATTGCAGGGTCCAAACTTGAGTTAAGCCACGACCCAAAGTCCAAGCTCTATTACTTTGCAATGAAGTAGCAGCCCTATTTAACTCAGGTCTCAGGAGTCAGCTGGAAGTACCCTACAATTCATGGAAAAACTTCCTTAATCCTCGCTATCTCAACAATCTATAATCCACTCTACTGAAAATGAAAGCCACTCTCTCCTTGCAAACAGCAGTAGATCAGGTCAGCATTAAACGATTCTATTCTGACTATCGAAGTGAAGTATACCGTCAGAGAGGCTCCTGAGTTTGCAATGGAGAACCAACCGATCAAGGCTTTTGCAACGTGAACTGTTTCCTGGTAAAATGCAGGGTGGACAGTAAATTTTTCTCACGGTGCATTATGATCATGGCTAGAGCAGCCATATTTCAGGGGGAAGGGGAATGCTAGAAAATTTGGGATATGGTTATTTTGACTTGGGTCTGTTCACTGCAGTGTGGATTCCAGAGCCTTAGGTTCAAACATGGGCTAGAAAAGACTGAACATAGGATTGAGATACAATGTAGACATTCAGTCCCAGTATTCTCTAACACAGGCCAGCTGATTCAAGTCCCACAAACCCTGGGCTTACATAGCAGTGTAAACATATCCTTAATGTTTAGCTTATAATGCCCATGGGTGAATAATCATCCCAGCATCATCCATCTCTTTGAACTTAATTAGAATCCTGGTTTCAAACTCACTATTTGTTCACTTCAGAAGAAATTCATAATTCTTTCCTTTCTTCTCTATTATTAACTCTCTCTGTACCTTCATCTAGTTGGCCAGCAGGCCCCCTTTCCTGCCAGATCTCCAAGTCTCCTTACATCATGGGGCTTGGATGAGTTTCGACTGTGGACTCAGTCTCATTAATTTATCATGAACTGTGGTGCTTAATATGCCTCTTACTGTCATGTATGCCATAGTGCATAAGAATGTAAATATGTATATGTAAATGATACAGGGCCCAGCAAAACTTGTTATCTGTGCCACGGTCACAATAAAGGGCTACTAAGAAGAGCTCATTGTGCTAGGCATTGTACAAAAAAGGCAGAGCTGTTAGAATCCCAAAGGCAGGGAATGATTAAATAGGACTATTGAACTGGTGCTGATAAAAAATTCGGAACCAAACATTTTGGTGAGTTCAAACAGCTCACTTAACATTTTTCCACTTTTTCTTGCATGTATCTCTTCACCTCTTGGTTTCAGCTAAGATCAGATGCAAGGGTATCAAAATGCAATGAGGAAAAAAATCTGATCTTGTTAAAAGGGCATTTTTTCCAGTTGATGTTTAGCTTCCATTCCCACTACTCCACACACCTCTGCCGCCACCCTCCCCACACTTTTAAAAAAAATTATTCATCAGAGCTAACATTTTGGTGGGGTCCCCTTTAGTTAAAACACAAGTACCTTGATATTAAAATCTGAACTTCATATTCCTTTAAATATCAAGGGCACAATTAAAAAAAATTCAGTGCTTAATAGAAATTTGTGCAAGATGAAAAGAAAACAGGAAGTTTGCAGTTCAATATTAAACTCCGTAAAGCAGTTTGAGACATGGAAAGCTAAAATGCAGGGAACTTGTGGTGCACACAGCTCTGCATGGCAGAGAGAACAGGGGACTTGATGAAGTTACAATTGCTAAGTTGTTTTTGTCCATTATGCACCAGTAACTTAGAAGCGAAAAGTTCTACAGAGGTGAAAAGTTCATATCCCAAAAATCAGTCTTCAGCTATCCTGTCTTCTTTGTTTGTGACATATTCCTCATATCCATCTATGTGACTGACAGAACACACACAATATTAACAAGCTGACCCTACTAGGCGATATATATGTTTGCTTTTAAAATGATCATTTATCTGAGAGACTGATATTTAGATTTCACAAATGTATAAGATGTATACATTAATAATCTTTTTACTGCAAAGAAAAGAAATTTTATTCTCTCTGGTAAAAAAAATACTTTACCAAGATGCCCAAATTATTTTATGTATTTAACAATTCCAGTTGTCCATGACCGGTTTCGGAGAAAGAAATCACAAAAAAATTTAGTTAGAAATCATGGATGGTCTGAGTTAAACAACTAAAATAAAGAGCTAATATTTAGAATGTTGTATTTTCTAGACTTCCTGACAATAAATGATAAATGAGGACATGTATATGTATATGCACACACCGAGTATGCATAGCCTCATAACTATTAAGGTTGACACTATGAACTATCTGACATTCATGCCTGTTGTCCTTCAGTACCATTATAAATGAAAGATGTAAGAATATGTGGCATTGCAGAATTCCCAGAACTGAGTACAGTATACCCCAAATAAGAAATCAGGCTGAAACAAAATTTGATTCCTATTAGTATCTTAGAGACAATTCCAGAATTGAGCCCAACAAGCTATAGGCAGAGGATACACAGTAGCATCAGAAAGTTCACTGACAAGCATTGCCTTCTCTTTATTATACAACCCAAATTCACCCATTACAACCTTCCTGGTGACAAGGCACTCCGTGGGTCAATACCGCCTGTAACACATGTGGTAAAGATTAATAATCAACCTTGATTAATAATCAACCTAGCTATCATAATTCTGACTTTTTATCATTGTATCTCTCAGTCTGACTTTTAGCATTATTCATTTGTATTTAATTGCTATGAATATTTGGAAATATGTATATATACCATGTGTTATCAAGAGCTTGTTTTCGGAAAGCCATATATCCAGCTGACATAATCTAGGAGGACAGGCAAGGACCTGGAAGTCTGGAGAAACTAGATCCAGCCTCACAAAAACCCAAATTCTGAAGTCCTTACTGAGTTTTCCATCAATCCTTACTGAAGCAAAAATTCTGGTGAAGACAGTCAGATGTCTTCAGAATGTGGAACAAGGACCTGTCCTTGGCTGCATCATCAGAGTTATGACACCTTTCTGTATACAGTACAGTTGTGTACAATGATCCCATGTTGCTTGAGGGCTACATTGCCCTTAAGATTGGTGGAGCTTTCCTGGGATCACAAAGATGTTATGGCATTTGAACTTGGCTGAAACATGGCTTTTGTTGCTTGAAAAAGAGCTTCTCATGTCATGTGGATCAGTGAAACTCTGGTTTCCATCGTCTTTGCTTGCCACCACTAATTGTTGATGTTGCATAGCCTCCTTTGAACTACAGCTTTAAGTCAATAAGTCCCTCATTTTTGCTTGTTAGAAGGTTCATTTTACCAAGTGCCAATCATTGCTTCTGATGAATGATTTGATGAGAACAATGAGGAATGAGGAAATCCTAATATTCAATAAATTCAGCACATCTTGTGAAAAATGGTCTTGAACTCCTCCCAATTTGTTTAGACGTCATTGATGCTGTCAGGTAGGTCAGAGAAACTTTCCATAAAGTATTGATAAAGAGTTTCATGAATAGAATGATTTTGAAGTGTCTTGATATTAAATCTCTTCTGAATCCTTTTGGTTGTGTACAGTGTTGTAAACCTCTTCTTGGACCATTACCTTGTTGTGACGTAGAGGATTTTAGGTCCCACTGATGCTGAGAACTATGCTGTCTGGAGTTATGTAGGGTCACTCTTGATGAATATTCTGAGGTTAGGATCCAGATGAAGCATGATCCAACTTCTCAAGACCCCAACGATGTCCTCAGTTAATGTATCAAATGGGCTAACTTCCTATGCTATTCTTTTGGGTTATATTCCTAGATAAGTTGACTACACTAACAAGTGTCTGGACTTATTTTTTCAATCAGAAATCTGATGAACCCTTTAAGGATTATTTAATTATAAGGCTCTGATATTATAACATTATGTCCCATTAAAAGAGAATTACTGGCACACACTGTTAAGTGCACTAATGAGTTGAAATGTATAACTGACATTTTTATTTTCACATTTCAAATAATTATCCAGGGAATATATCCAGTGAATGAGTGAAATTAAAAGGTTATTTGCACAAGATATTGGTGACATTGGCTACCAATAGACAAGATCTGCAGCAATCTGATAAGTATGCTAATGTGCAACCTTCTGAAGTCAATGTGATGTGGGTTTTTTTCTTCCAACTTTCAATACCAGGATTTAATTCTATACCCCGCAAGAGGTGTAAACTAAAAATTACTTCTGTGATGTTCAAAAGAACCTACATGAGTCAGGTCCCCAAATCCCCATGAAATGTAATGGAAGTTGGATCCCTGACCCCCTTAGTCCCCTTTAAAACCATTCTAGCATATATCTAAATGGTTACAATACCATGGTAAGAAGCAAGATGCCCCGTTAAGCTGTAGAACAGCTGCACTGTGGAAAAGATATGATTAAGTATCATTTCCCAAACATGATTAAAATGTGAGTAGATGTGAAAGTATGATTGACAGCATCTTGGCCCACACCAATAACAATGTTATAATGGTTTAGGCAAAATACTTTAATACCGAGGGTAATAAACACATGGAGCAACTTATGAAAGAAGCATAACAGATGTTAAAAAAAATCATTAGTGCTCTGACAAACTCATGCATATAAAAAGGGTGGGAAAAATATTTGAAGAAAAGTTGTCACTAATGGAAATAAGGAAAATACTGAGTTTTTCTTATTCCCAGGGTTATTCCCATGCCACTAGTAGTTATTTATTTCTCCTGGCAACTATTAAACACTATGAAAAGTTTCTGTGTTCTTAAAAACATTAAAATTCGAGCTTTGCACCATTTACAAAATCCCAGAAAATTAAGAACAGTGGGGATGTGAGTTGTCATTAACTTGATGAACAGGACAGTACACAGTAGCAGAAATGTCAATTAATTTCAAGTTACCATATTGTTATGACAAAATTCTATGTGGTATTTTCCCATTGCTCCATAAATGACACATCGTATGTCATAGCTACTCTAATCACTTATTCTCAAAACTGAATACACTATACAGATGTCAGGACTGAATGAAACTTTTACTACATAAACAAGGCAAATAGGAAATTAAGTTTTTATAATGCTCTCCTCTTGATTACAGTGTAATGTAAAACAAAATAAAACAGAAGTAGAGCTGGCTATAACTACAAAATTCAGACTCAGATTTGAAATTACAATTTTTAAAAAACCCATTTCTATTAAGTTTGAGGATGTTTGTAGGAAAGGATTAGTTTTCACACAGAAAAGCATTAAAATGTGGATTGCTCACAGAGGATGCATCTACACTTGTAAATTAAGTCGACATAAGTAGGCTTAAGTCGACTTAATTTACTCTGTGTCTACACTTGAGTTTCCTTAATTCGACTTAAGCAGTTCCTTAAGTCAAATTAAGGAAAAGTTAGTTTGAATTAGTAAAACCTTGTTTTACTTCAAACCATTTAGTTCGAATTAAGTCAATGTGGCCATGTGGCTTAGTTTGAACTAACCGGCACATTGAGCTTAATGCAACTGACTAATTCGAACTAAGCAAGTGCCATGCATGGCACTTGCTTAGTTCGAACTAGCATTTTAGTGGGGCCATGCTAGTTCGAATTAAGTTAATTCTAACTAACTAAATACTTTGAATTAGTTAGTTCGAATTAACTAATTAGAACTAACTTTGGTAAGTGTAGACATAGCCAGAGAGTTATGTGTGAGAATTTGCTAATTCAGCTGTTGTTTAATGGTGTCAAGTCACATAAGCCACGGGTTATTGATTCTGTTCTCTGACTAGATGAATGCATAAGCCACCCACTACAAATGTTGGGCCTACCTCTATTGAATATGGTATCAGTGCATATCCACATGTGTCTTTGAAGTTTGTTGTATTCAACCATGTGCTTGTAAAAGTCAATTAGATTAGAAAAAAATATATAAAATTGGAATGATCATAATTAAATCAAATAAATTTAAAATTCGTGCATGTATCTACATGGTTGTGGTGGTGGTGTTTAGTTGTTGTTATTTTGCTATTAAAACGTATTTGCCAACTCTAACTGCAACATCAGAGATGGGCCCCTATCAGCAAAGTTTTCATTTGGAGGCAAACTTTGAGAATTTCTTAGATCCCAGAAATTGGGAGGGGTCTATTTCTAAAATGCAAGTATATAGTCATGTATAAAAATGAGTAATGTACATTTCATATACCTAAAAGGAAAGACAATTTATCTTTAAAATATATTGGACAGTTATGGAGACTTGAAAACATTACATGTTGAAAAGGGACGAATTCCATTGAACCACTCTAGGTTCCAGTGGGGAGAAGGCAAATTTTCCCTCTTGCAAGGCAGCTGGAATTTTAATGCTCCACAGCTAGATAGGCATTTCATAATACTAAATAACTAATGTGCATCCTTAAATGTGTATCCACCATGTACCTATCAAATATTGCATGCTTTAGTAATCTAGTTTCATAAGTTCTGTTTAATTTTGATGCTATTTTAGGACCAGTTTTTTTTTTAAACAAGAAAGTTGAATAAAGTCCACATCTACAGAACTTACACTGGATAATAGTTATTCCTATAAAGTAGTTCCATGGAGCTCCTTGAAAATCAGTTTAATAGTGAATGGGGCACTTCATTGGGAATGAGCAGTCTTGGTTCCTTGGCTGTACTACTGGGCAGTTGAGTGACTATAGACAATTAAGAAAGGGATTGTCCTGGGCTCAGCTAGGAGATGCTCTCCAGTCCTATGTCCCAGAGTACTAAACATAAGCACAAAAGAAATGGATCTTTTTTAAAAGATTCAAAAAGAAATTTGCAGAATCTTGTCCAAAAAAACCCCCAAATGAACAAAAAAAACAGAATTTGCAAAGCTGTAGTTCTAAGGCATAGAATAGCTCCTGAACACATGGCATGATTATAGTTCAGTGATGTACATATGTACATAAAAGTTCTTTGTTCTGACTGAATAAACAGAGCGTGGATGTGACTAACGCCTTTCCTGACAACTCAATCAGAGAAGTGATTTTTGCTGCCTCAATTAAGATGTCTATTGTTGTGGATAATGTGAACAATTAAATGAAGTTTATGTCTAAGCAACAATTTCATCACAAAATTACAGCATTATTACAAAAAACATGAAAATCAATGTCTAACCACCAAAGTACAACCATTCCCTCTGGGATGGAAAAGCAACTAATTTGTCACTGACACAAATTCACAGCAGCTTCCCATTACTTTGCTCCTGGCAATTTTAATGATTTTAAACTAAATTCTCAACAAGGTGATAAATATAAAAATGTATAAGATTCTACATAAAATTGCTGGAAAAAAAGCAAATTTCTGTGATTACTGTATTCATTTTCCAAATGTATCATTTATATCCAATAATGTTATATATGTCCATCTTATTTACATGAAAAGGATGCATAAGATTACAGCAGGCCAAACCCGTGGTCCAATTTAGTTTTAAAGCCAAAGGATGTTTGCTTGAGAAAGAACAGAATAAAGTTTAAGAAAGAAATTCAGGACTTTCTAGCCTTGCTTCCTCCTGTAAATAGCATAAAAACAGTCTAAGGTATTTTTGTACACAACAAAAATATTCAAGGTTTATGTTTATTCCAATAAGTAAATCAAAACCTTTGTGATTGTCTTGTATTTCACTTCAGTTTTACACGTAGTAGTTTAGTAATGTCTGTGCAAAGCTTTCATTCACTTTATCATCAACCGTTGTTCAGACAGGCTAACATATTAATCTCTTAATCTTTCCTTCATGTTCTATCCCTGCAGCTTTAGTCAATGTTGTTGCTTTTCTCTGGACTTTCTACAATTTGCCCACTTCCTTCTGGTAGAAAGATAAATAGTTATAGCTAGAATTCTAGTTAGTTTCACCAGTTTCATGTAGAAGTAGATTTTTATCCTAATGGTTCATGTGTATAGAACCCAAAATTGAACTTGCTTTCCTCACTGCCCATCATATTATATGGCAAGCTCATATGTAATTTACTGTCCACTATAACTCTTAGGTCTTATTCATTATTACTGCATTTCATTTTATTTGAATAGTTTGTTTAAATTTTCCTCTTCTACTGCTTATCACGATTTTGGTTATTCTTCCCTAAACAGTTATTCACAAACTGATTCCAACTGAAGCCAGGAGAATTCCACATATGAATAATTGTTTGCAGAGTCAGACTACATCTCTTTTTTAATATTGTGCCCATGCTTCTAACTAATCCACTTTTTGTTTTATTATTTGACTGCAGTTTGCATCACCTCCAAATTTAGTTAGCATTTCAGAATTAAGGCCCTGATTCAGCAAGATATAATCCAATGCCTACCTTTAAGCATAGTGGTAGTCTCTCGAATCTTACTGAACTGGGGTTTTCATTAGTTTTTAACCCCAGAACATTAATAAAGAGACAAAATAAAGCATTTGACCCAGTGTCACCCCCACAAGACACCTCATCCAAACTCAATAAATCATAATTAATTATCACCTTTTACTTTGACGAGGTTTCAGTCTATGTGACAGTGCTCACATCTAAAGTAATCTGAACAAATTTTCCAAATAATAATTTCTAAAATGCAAAACATCTTCCTTTCCTGCAATAAATGTTAAAATTAGCTGTAAGTTCACATTTGAGATCACATTTGTCTAGCATGATTTGATTTTACAAACCTGTGCGCTTTATTCACTGCTCATTTTTTCCAGATGCTCATGTAACCAAGATAGCAGAATGAATGTGCAAACTAGGCACACTCCTTTTCCTTCTTTTCTTTAACACTCTGCTGAAGTACAGGCTAGAGTTTGGTCTCTCCAGAATTTTTCAGAAAGCTTCACGCAGAGTCAAATCCTGGGCCTAATACAATGGTCCTGGAGTTAAGGTTCATTCATAGCTCTCAAGCACCTTCAAAGAAACAATTCCACACCATCACTTAGTAGAGTAACATTTGAGATTTAATACAAGCAAACAAATGAACCAAGATGAACAACCAGGATCTCTTTCTAGTTCATGCTTCCCTTTTGGTGACATACTTCTTGGTGACTGCACCCACTGGTGAAAGTGTAACAGGAAGAACAGAGTGCTAGACTTCACTACCATCGTTGCTACTTGCACCAAGACTCCTTTTGGTGGGTCACTTGTGTTTCCCCAGTCCTCTCCCTTCTGGAGCTGCTCCCACTACTTGCTCATAAAACAAACAAGGAGTCTGGTGGCACTTTTAAAGACTAACAAATTTATTTATCACATGAGCTTTCATGGGAGAAAATCCCACTTTGTCAGACTCTTGAAGATGGGGAACTTACAGAATGGGAGAAAAATAAATGCAGGGAAGTGTAAGTCAGAGGATCAAGTCAGACTGCTACAGCAAATCAATGCAGTTGTTAGGATTCAAACAATGGAGTATAGCAATTAGCAGGGAGGTGGGGGGCAGGGACAGGAAAACAAAATTACCTGTTTTAATGGAAAAAGAACCCATAGTCACTATTCAGCCCTTAGTTCACAGAATCAAATCTGCATATGAATTCCAATTCTACAGTTTCTCTTTGAAGCCTTGATTTGTTATTCATTTGCCTGAGTACGGTCATTAACAGATCAGTAATGGCGTGATCAGAAAGACTGAAGTGTTCTCCTATTGTTTTTTGAATGTTATTTCTGATGTCAGATTTGTGTTCATTAATTCTTTTGCATAGATACTGTCTTATTTGTCCAATGTATAAGGTGGCGGGGAGGCAGGGGGGCACTTCCAGCACATGGTGGCATAAATCACATTTGTGGATGAGCAGGTGAATGATCCTTTGATGGAGTAGCTGGCTTGATTATATCCTATGATGGTGTCTTTTGTGCAGATATCTGGGCAAAGTTGACCACATGGTTTATTGCAGGGGTATGTGCCTGCTTTAATGTTTCTCGTTAGTCTGTATTTGCTGGTGAGTATCTGTTTAGGTTGGGGCACTGTCTGTAAGTGAAGAGAGGTCTGCCACCCAAGGCCTGAGAGAGTGAGGGATCATCTTGTAGGTCCTTGATGATGTGCTGTAAGGCTTGGACTTGGGGATTGTAGGTGATGACCTGTGGTGTTCATTGTTTTCTTTCTTGGGCTTCTCACTTCCCTGCATTTATTTTGCTTCCATTCTGTAAGTTCCTCGTCTTCAAGCATCTGATGAAGTGGGATTTTCTCCCACGAAAGCTCATGCGATAACTAAATTTGTTAGTCTTTAAAAGTGCCACAGGACTCCTTGTTTGTTTTGCTGAACTAAACTAACACACCTACCCCTTTGGAAATGTAATCCCCTACAATCCTGGACGCAGGTAGAGGAAAGGCATCTCCACACACACCTAGGATACCTTAACTCCAAGGAAGGTGGATGGAATGTTAATGGCATATGCCAGGGAAGCTGAGGTAAATGGGTAACTGAGGCTGGTGGGTACTGGGCAGCTCAGGGAATGCCGAGGTTATGTCTATGTATTCATAAGGAATGCTGGGATCAATGGTGTATGGGTTGCATGGGGGGTATGCTGGAGCTGTGAGGTGCTTGAGTAGACTCCCTCCCTACCTTTTATCCTGCACCACCACCTTGATCTGCTTCCTTGTTGATTCTCCTTGTTGGCTCAGATTCATCAGGGACTAATGGGAGACAGTGAGGAGAAAGGTTGCCTGAAGAATGGGTGCCACACCACTGTAATATCTACTCCCAGCCTACCCATTTTTGGAGATTGCCTACGGACTGAAGGGGCTTTCGAGACAGCCCCAGCAAGAGGGACAGGGCAATGCTGTCTTTTCGTTTAGCAATGGAAAGAGAGTTTCCCTCCCTTTATTTCATGCACAGTACATAGTCATACGCATGACTGTGAATGACCAGGGACAACATGAATGAATAGGAACATTTGATTTGGCCAGACTTCCTTAAACAATCTATTCCAAGGAGCAGAAGAAAAAGCTTCCAACACCCTTTTGGGTCCTTACCTAACCAACTATTATACTGGAAATCTGGCCCGTCATTAAAGATAGCTACCAACTTCAAGCTTAAGGAACTTATCTTCAAAGTAGATGGACAGTCACACATTTCTAGCTAATGTTACCAATGGCTAAAATGTTATCCGTTGCTCTTCCTCTTTTTATAATCCATGAAAAATTTTAAAGAATAACTTGAAACCTCTCAGGAGAACACCACTTGGGGGAAGATGAAGATGTATTGTACCAGATCCACTTCTAAATCACACCTAATCAATAATAAAATGCTGAAGAAATTCTATTAGCTGCCAGCTATATTGTAACCTGTTGGAGACACAGTTATTTACATACCTTCTTTGATCCAGCCACACAATTGTCCATATGGAAACAAGCATCTGATCCTACATCTCAAAAGTATTATTCCTTCTGAGAAATTTTGACTCCTCAACCCAATAAGGATATCACCATGCAATGTATACAAATCTTACCTGTATAGTATTTTGTATTGAATCACTGGAATGGGAGTCCAACAGCAGCTGCTCCCTTAGGACCAGATTCAAAGCCCATTGAAAACAATTGGTGTCTCTCTGTTAAATACAATTGACTTTATATCCAACACTAAATGGGGAAAATAAAAAATAATTAAAAACCTCTCTCTCTCAGGCTGTGTCTACACTTGTAAAGTTAAGTCGACTCTGTTAAGTCTACTTAACAAGGTCAACTTAAAGTCAACCTTGTTAAGTCGACTTAACAATAGACATAGCCGTCCACACTAGCTTTAAGTCGACTTAATAAGGCCAACTTAGTGCTATTCCCTGTCCACACTGCCTTTAAGTTGACTTAAGAAGTTGACTTAAGGCTTAAGTCGACCTTCAGAGGTGATGTTATTAAGTCGACTTAATAAAAGCCTAGTGTGGACACGGCTTGGTGTCGGTCGACCTACGTGTACTTAAGTTGACCTAAGTTGTCAGTGTAGATGCACCCTCAGAGGGAAAAGAATCTTGCTTTTCTAGTGCCAGGGGAAACTGCAAGCCATTTAAACACCGTAAAGATATATTCAAATGTTTTTGTAGGGTCCTCATTTCACGAGATAGTAGAATTGTCCCTTGGAATTCCTCTTCAATTTTTTTCTTTCTGAACCTTGTTATCTTCTTCATTTCTCTTGGATTCTTCTTCCCACTCACTTTTCTTTTCATTTGGATCAGATGCTTTTCTGTGGGAGCTGATCTGTATCTGGATGCCTCCTAGTAATTTTATTGGGGAAAAATAAGGTATTTAGTGGATTTTATGTAATATTTTGCTCTGCTTGAGGTAGTATGTTTTGTTTTATTGGTTTGTTTGGAAGGGATTGTAAATTTTATTTTGTATCCCACTAGCTAAAGGTTCATATCATCCCAGCTTCATTTTCTGAAATTCTGAAGTCTCAAGAATTGTGCCTGTAATTGGTTTACATGGGCTGAGAAATATCAAGATGCATGCAAAATTTGTATTATATGACAGATGTATAAGTTGAAAGGCTATCTCCTTTTTGTATTAGCATTGATCTACTATAAAGCTTTATAACTAAGCACAATTATAGAAAACAAACAGAGTCCTGTGGCACTTTTAAAGACTAACGGATTTATTTATCGCATGAGCTTTCGTGGGAGAAAAATCCCACTTTGTCAGACGCTTTGAAGATGGGAAATTTATAGAATGGAAGGAAATTAAATGCAGGGAAGTACATGACATAGGATCAGGTCAGGCTGTAACAGCAAATCAAAATAGATGTTAGGATTCAAATACATGGGAACAGCACATAGAGGAAGGTGAATCAAATCACCTGTTGTAATGAGAGAAAAATCTGTAGTACCTGTTTAATCCTAAAGCAGTGGTCGGCAAACTTTTTAGTCAACTGAGCCAAATATCAACAAAACAGCGATTGAAATTTCTTTTGAGTGCCAAATTTTTTAAACTTAAAATATATAGGAAGGTACATTGTTATTAACTTAATAAGGGTATTCGTAACCATCTCCTTTCACTCCACAAATCAATCAATCAATCTCTCTCTCTATCTGGCTGGCATCTCTCTCTCTCTCTATCTGGCCTCTCTCTCTCTCTCTCTCTCACTGGCTGGCCTGCCCCTCTCTCTCTCTCTCTCTCCCTCCCTCTCTCACTCTCTCTCTCTTTCTCTCTCTCGCTGGCTGGCCTGCCCCTCTCTCTCTCTTTCTCTCTCTCTCTCTCACTCTCTCGCTGGCTGGCCTGCCCCCCTCTCTCTCTCTCTCTCTCGCTGGCTGGCCTGCCCCTCTCTCTCTCT
>ML685796.1:3154227-3165308 GCA_007922175.1 Pelusios castaneus
CCCCCCCACCACTCTCCAGGCCTCCCTCCAGCCCCCTTACCTGGCCGGAGGCTCGCAGCTGCGGGGACGGCCGGCAGAGCTGCTTCTCTGCCAGGCCCCTCCCACCCTGAGCACGCTCTGTCTGCGCATGCTCAGGGCGGGAGATTTGATTCTCCCCAGCAGCAGTCTGCATTTAAAGGGACCACGGCTCGCACTAGCAAGAGCCAAATTCAAGGGGCTAAAGAGCCGCTTGTGGCTCGCGAGCCGCGGTTTGCCGACCACTGGGGACAACTGAGTCAAATTTGCATATAAATTCGAGTTCTTCAGTTTCTCTTTGAAGCTGTGATTTGTTATACATCTGTTTCAGCACAGCTATTAGCAAGTTGTCAATGGAGTGAGCAGAGAGATTGAAGTGTTCCCCTATTGGTTCTTTTAGTGTTGCTATTTCTGATGTCAGATTTGTGTCCATTTATTCTTTTGCACAGAGGCATAAATATCAATGGCTAAGTTTTTGATTATTTGTTTTTAAAGGGATTTCAGTTTGACCTGAAATTTTGCACCTACTAATAATTAAAGGTGCAAATGCTAGTAGTTTGACATCTAACTATCTCATTTGAGAAAGCAATCAATAATTAAATACCTAATGTTAACTGTGGGTACAAACATTAATTGTAACAGAAACTCTAACGGCTGTTTTTAATTTGAAATCAGGATGTTCTGAGGACATTCCGGTCCTCTGTTCAGGACAAACAAGTCAGTTCCTGTTCTTTTTTTCTTATTTCTTTGGTCACATATTGTACATGCTGTACATCCTTTGTTTGCTTTAGCTGGTAATTCCACTAAATAATCACAGAGAGTGATTGCGCCTCTAAAACCCAGCATTAAAAACTCTTAATTAAAAAGTCTGGCAAGACTTTGAGGAACTCGTTGTAGAAGGCAGAGGAGATAAACCCCTCAGTCCTTCTAGAAATCCTACGCCAGAAGGCTGGAGCAGGTGCCCTGGATAATTAGGGCTGAAGAAGACCCTAATTAGCCCTGAGGGAGCACCTGGGACTTGGCCCAGCTGGGTATATAAGGACTGGGACAGGAAACCAAGGAGAGAGGTGTGGCCTTAAGTGATTGCAGCCTGCCTAGGGTAGTCAAGGGGAAAATGTTAAACCCCAAGCCTTTGAGCAAGCCCTGAGGCTGGAAGGGCTGCTGTTGGCAATATTGAAAAGCTTCTGGTAAGATGGGCTGTCTGTAAACACTGTAAATAAAGAGCACAGGTGAGACAATGCTGGAGTTGTTGCATCCTATGGTTATGTCTACATTGGCAATTTAAGTCGACCTTAATATAAAGAGTAACCACATGATCATTCAGAAAGTGTTTTAGCTGTAATCATTTCCTTGCCTCTCCATTTCTTGCCAACATGATCCATTCTGCCAGTAAAGAAAGGTAAAAAAAAAAAAAAAAAATGCTGAAGGCAGCAGGTATGCTACTGCTTACTCATCAAGTAAGCTACAGTGTAGGTATAATATTCAAAGATAATTAGGTGAACTATCACCTTAATGCACATTAAATCAAATAAATACAAGCTAAAGAAACTCTCACTCAATAAAATATTAACTGCTCCAACATAGCTTAAAATCCTGTGATGTTTCATTTCTAGAAAAGTAATAAAATCTACATAAAGGGTTTCATTTGTATCTTCCATTTTGCTGCAACCCTAAAGCCAGCACATATTGTTTGTAGATGCAACATCACAACATTTTTATATATATTTCAATGGTTTTTAAATAGCTAGTACTAAACACAGATCCCCAAAAACATACATCTTCTGCTCCTGCTGTCTCATTCTCTGGGAGCGCTGCCAAACATTATTTAGGCTTTCATTCATCAGTTAGTCATTTTTATCATGCTCAAATTAATCTGCAACAATATTCTAGCAATGAAACAGACTTCTTTAAGAGCACTTATCTGCATAGGGTGAGAATTTTGCAATACCTCATCATTTGACTAGATCTGCTTCCAGGGACGTCAATACTAAAAAAATCACATTTACTTCCACAGGAGTAGTGTTAGGCCCACTTTAAACAGTTTTGCAAATCCCATCCTAATGCATCTAGTAAACTAAAATTAGAGAACAAATATTTGCATTTCTTTTGTGGCCCCAGCAAAGGATTTTTACAGGAGTGTTTTACAACTATAAAGGGATTTATCCTTAACTCCTTCTGAGGTACAATATATATTAATCCTCATTTACAGATGATGAAAGTAAACCAAGGAGATGATGGTTTTCTCAAAGTAATACAGGTGATCTGGTGAAGAGCTGGGAATAGAAGACGACTCTCCAAATTTGCAGTATTATATGTAACCTTCTTAGCATAAATAATAATAATAATTCTATCAACAGCTGAAGACTTGTTCCACATAATAAACTAAAGCAAATCCCCAGACAGATAATTCTTCCAATCAGGCTGGTACCAGCCTGGTCATCGATAAACAATACAAAGCACCCACCCTGATCCTGCTGACTTCATGATCTCAGGTCTATAGTCATGAGACCATATTCATCCCAGATCCCAAAGCCTGGTACCTTATGGCACATAACTGTATTAGTTCACTCTCCAGTGTTATGCCAAAAAGACTGAGCCCTATAGAACATTCCACTCTGCTGTTTTGACTGATTGAAAGAAGAGTTCATTTAACCCTACTATCCCGTTAGAACCTACCAGAATTCTTGTCTTGCCTAGTTCCTGGCCTTTTAGAGACCAACTGCCCCAGCTGACAGACCCACAAAGGTGTTTTTGTTCCCTGGCTAATGAAGATAATAAAATTGTGTCCATGTGGCTCCAAGAAGTGTGTCCCAGCTTCAGGCTGTAGCAAAATACTGAACAGAATGTAAAAATTGAACTATTTTTAATTACTTTTATTATTTTTTTAGAAACAATAGAAAACACTGTGGGGACTATGGTGAGGAGCCATTGCTCATCGTTATTTTGGCACTTAGGCTATGTCTACACTTGAAAAGTTAAGTCGACTTTATAAAGTCAACTTAATAAGGTCAACTTTAAGTCGACTTAAAGTGAACCTTATTAAGTTGACTTAACAGAAGTGGACTTAACTTTTCAAGTGTAGATGTGGCCCCTTTTCAACCTTATTAAGTCGACTTAATGTTTTAAGTTGACTTAAAAAGGTCCACCTAAGCACTCTTTCGCATCTCCACTGGCTGAAGTCAACTTAATAAAGTCGACTTAAGTGCTAGTTCAAATTAAAATGAGGTGTTATTAATTCAAACTAACTTTTCCTTAATTCAACTTAAGGAGCAGCTTAAGTCGAATTAAGAAAAGCCCAATGTAGACACGGAGTAAATTAAGTCAACTTAAGCCTCCTTAAATTGACTTAATTTGCAAGTGTAGACGCACCCTTAGAGAGTGTTTCTTCAACTTTTATTGCTTTCACTTACCATATACATGTTTCTGGACAAAGGAAAATAAATAATTAACTTAGATATACCAATTAAATGTTGCCATAGAAGAAAAATTCAAAATTCAAGAACTAGCATAGAACAAATTTAGGGAACCTGAAATGGAAGAACAGATCATGATGGACTAAAGATGTTAGAAAAGAGGAAAAGTGGCCCCCGGTCCGTGGCCAAGTTACCAGCACCTTTTTTTCCCCTCTCCAAAAAAGTACTGTATATGTGGTATATATTAATGGCCCACCAAAGCATGTCCTGGTGTATGTTCCTGTTTAAATAATTAAAAAAAAAATCTGAAAGAGGACATGGTGCCACAGTCGAATGCAGAGAAAGCAAATGACAGAACTGAATAGTATTAGGCCAGAACACCCTCCTTCCCTTTCAATGGGTTGTTAAAACCATTTGCTGTTGTAGATATAACAAAAACTAAAGGTGTTGTGTGGAAGTACTATACATCAGAGCCTATCGAGCTCCCACCAGAATATTTCCTATCCTCATGCACAGAAGTGTAGACAATTGCTTTGTGGCTTTGAGGAAGGGAGTGGGAATAGCTAGTGTTTGTGACTCAAGCTCCATGCATATTGTGAAGGAACGTCAGTGCCAGGGCATTTCTAATGTTCTAATTACACCTATTCAAAACAAATGTTACAAGGCCAAGTTTGCATTGATAGTTTGTGATTCAGTAAAAAAAGAAAAGGGTATCAATTGGGCCTAAAAATAGAGAGTTGTGGTATTTGGCATCTTGTCTTAGTGTATTTAGAGTAACAGGAGATGTGATTTTCTGTTTTCTCCAAAGAATGGGTTAATAAACATTGGTCACCTTACCTCCCTCCTTTATGGCCAGTACCTACATGTCTAATATTTTTGAGCTATATAGGATAATACTAGGCCATTGGTCATCAATAGACAGACTGCAGGTCCAATCCAGAACGCCATACGCTTTTGCACAGACCCCAAAATCTTTCTACATACTTATTTTTAATTATTATTTTCTCTGAGTCTGGACCTTAATTATACCATGACCAAGAAATTTGGACTGTGACAGAAAATAATCGACTCCCCCTGTCTTAGTCAAATGGGTATAATGCTCCCTCGCTCTCTCTTTCTTCATGGAAGATATGTCACGATACTGTATGTCTCATCCTTACAGCTGAAACACAAAGCCTTTTGGAAACAAATATAGGGAGGGAATTTGAAGACTAATTTTATCCCAAATAAAATTAATTTAAATAAGTAACAGTAATTGAGACATAAAAAATGAATACCCTATAAAATATTTGTTTGCTCAGTGTAGTTATTATGATTTGAAGAAGAGCTCTGTGTAGCTTGAAAACTCGCCTCTTTCACTAACAAAAGCTGGTCCAATAAAAAATATTACCTCGTCTACCTTGTATCTCTCATAAGATACGAAGATGTTCATAAAGGAATAAACTGTATGAAAGAGAGCCCTAGAAGTGCTGGAAAAAAATACAGTGATCCAGAACTGTTTCTAAAATTCACATTCATCAGAACAGCAGGAAGTTAAGCTGGTTGTTTTGTCTTGCATGTTCTGATGCGTGCTTCCATTGAATTTTGGTTACGATTTTATTTCTTCTCTTCGTTGTCATGGAAACATGCACACAGCAAATTATAACAGATAAAGTACTGCTGACAAAAAAAAATCTGTTCAGGCTGTGCTGATCAACACTTGCTGTGATACTTGCTGTGATACTTAAGAATTCATAGCACTCATATACACATCACTTGGTGCTATCTGAAAGATGGTGGCCATCTCTCTCTATTTCCCATAGAACTGAAGCAGGTGGCCCTAAGGGAAGAGAGTGGCCCTTTGGCCCAGAAAAGAGGCAGATGAGATGAGATTATGGAGGTAAAAATGCAGTGGGGAAAAGAAGCTCCTAGGTGCAGCAGAGAGAGACTAAGTAGAGGCAGGGATTATTGGGTGAGGCAGGGAAACCAAATGTGGGGGGAATGGAAAAAAAGATTGTGATAAGGCAGAGAAAGCAGAAAGGGTGACTATGAAAACAGTGGAATATTGTGAGCCAGGCAGGGAGATTCAGTAATGCAGGAAAATAATTTGTTTCTGAAAGTTTTTAACCCTCATTTCTTAGGTAGTACTGGGTATAGTTTGTCCTTCTCTACACTTTCACAGAAGTTGCAGTCTGCACCAGTCCACATGCACCCATTCTCAGCAACTGTTAGTTTTCACCACGTGGAAAAATCTTGAGGAGAAGGAAGAGAGCGTATGCAGGGCAGAAAAGACCAGGAGACTCAGAGAGACAAAGTGGAATAATAGTTTCCATACCCCAGAAGTTGAGAGAGCATGTGGAATCAGATGAACTGGATCTATATATGGCTTACTCATGACTCACCATAATTTTGTGATTATTTACTTTCTCTGTACCTCAGTTTCCCTTTCTGTATTAATTTTTGAGGCAACCAGTGCTCTTCACCAGTAGTGGAAGCACAGACCCATTGGAGATTCTAACAGTAGAAATTAGACCCTAAGGCTATGTCTACACTAGAAAAGTTAAGGTGACTTTATTAAGTCAACTTAATAAGGTTGACTTTAAGTCAACTTAAAGTCGACCTTATTAAGTTGACTGAACAAAAGTTGACTTAACTTTTCCAGTGTAGACCTTATTAAGTCAACTTAACACTTTTAGTTGACTAAATAAAGTCGATTTAGGTGCTAATCCCCGTCCACACTGGTTTAAGTCGACCTAATAAAGTCGACTTAAGCATTAAGTCAACCTAAAATAAAGTGTTATTAAGTCAACTTAACTTTTCCTTAAGTCGATGCGGAGTAGTTTAGGTCGACTTAAGCCTCCTTAAGTCGACCTAACTTGTAAGTGTAGATGCACCCTAAGGGACTGCTGATTTTAAATCTGCCTCCCCCATACCTCCCGAGAACATCTCTAACTATCCGTAAGGTGTCGATGAAGGAAGTATCCAGAAATAAAATACAGATCTGAAGTCAGTAGCCACTCTTAGGTGGAACCAAAATCCCCAAACTGCATGGACTTCAAAAGCTGAGGCTATTCCTCTCCACAGAAACAGAGAAAGTTCTTTTACCACATGCGTGAATAAAGATTAGGAACACATTAAGCTTCCAACTGAGGGAACAAATACACTAGGTCTCGAAAACATAATAACCACCAAAGGAGTGCTGCACCTGAACTTTAATCAAGTCTTCTGCTTTCCTTGGGCTTCAGCAGAATGACTTTGAAACTCTATTTACACAGTAAAATCACAAGCAGTTTTTAAATGTTAAATTTAAAACCTACTAGATGTGCCTTGACTTATTCTCAGACACCCAATATTCTCTAGACATTTCAAGTTAAATTGTGTGCATTTTAACATTATCAATTTTATATAAACCATATTGCTGCCAAGTCTCCTGATTTTATCACATTTCATGATATTTGGAGTTTGGTTAAACCCCCAGCTGCTGGAGTCCTGTGATAACATGAGAATCTCAGCTTTCATTAAAAATAAATCACATTATGTTTCTAGTCTTCATGGTTTCAAAGGAAGTGTTAAACACCATCTTCCTTAAAGGCTCAAAACCGACAAGTCAAATAAAGACACCAGTTTTTTTTAATTATCATTTTTAAGCCAATCTCATGAATTTTGAGGGGGACCTCAATAGTCTTTTTTGATTGCTCATGACTGCCAACACTGAATACTTGTGATGGAAAGAGGTCCATTCTAACACCAATTCCATTCCCTCCTCCCACCCCTAAAAGATTTTTTAAATGAGGTACTGGGAGGGATGGGGTCAGAAATCAAACTGGTATCAAGATCTGGATTTCACAACTAGCACAGTTCCAGATCTGAACAGCCCTCACATTTCAGGATGGGATAGGGATTAATATTTGGATCTGGATGCAAACTGTGTGTCTTGACTCCATATATAAATTAGACATGGGAGAATCCATCTTAATAATTCCTTAACAATATATGACATCATAATTAAAATTAGCTGATATAACTATTCTTTACCCACTGGGCAACTGAAAAGGAAATGATCAAATACAGTTTGTCATCTTAATATTTATCTTTTCAACATAATATCTACTAAATATTTAATATTCACTATTCATTTCTATTAACATGTAGAAAGAGAAGGCTGCTTTTTCAGAGACAAAAAAAGCCTTTTTCAGAGGCCTTTCTCTTCAGCTGCTAAATTAACAAGTAAGTAAATTACTCATTGGCCAAAGTACAAATTACAGTAAACTCATTTAAAGAAGAATGAAAGCCAGAATGTTGTGGGAACAAAGTCACCTTTATAGAAAGGGTTATAAAATATTATGAATTGCAAATCATTCTGGTTTTACATGTAATGTCACCCTCAAACTTCCATTAACATAAAATGTGTGACCACTGCTGTCAATGTCAATTGTGTGACTTTCAGCTGCTGGATCTTTTAAATAAATTGAGCTATTTGGATTCACCTCAAATAGGAATACAAAAGGAAACAGACAAAGAAAGTGAAAAATTGCATTAAAAACCCAAAATTCACACACTATTTAAGATGACATATTCATTGACAATTTTTTTAAAAAATACAAGATTAATTCTCTTGCATTCTAGAACAGAGTACAAATTTCCTCTACGCATCTAAAGGTCATTCAAATCATGAGTCAACTTACTCCGAAAATATTCTGGACCAGATAAGGACCAAAATTGTATAAACATATGGGACAAAGGATAACTAATATACTCTGAGATATTTATACGGCATCATTCCAAGATATATTCCAGATACATTAATTTTTGCTTTTGGAAGGCTATTTTTTTTTAAGAAAGGCTAAGTTCTGGACAAGCATGATTCATATCAATTCATTTTCCTTGTGAAATACTGGCACTTCAAAGGCAGACTGATAGCTAACCCAGAATTATTTCAGTGCTTAACTAGGAACTTATTGGCAGTCCACCATTATGAAACATACCAACATTGAACTGAAGCTCTGAGGAATACAGCTCTCTTCTCTTCTGCTAAGAAAAGAGGCTATAATTCAGTTGCTCTCCCTCCCTCTTGCCCAGAAGCACTACTTTCTGTGAGCAGACAGAAACTGTGTATGTCTACTTGGGTGAGTGATGGAGTTTACAAACCCCATACCGAGCAAAGGCAGAAGGGAGAAAAGAATCTTTTTCTTTATAGGCAAGTAACTTTGTCACAGCCTCACACAGCTGCCAGAACTGCCTATTGTGGAGACAGACACCCACAGCTGTGACCAATAGAGAAAACAAGAACTGCTATGAAGGGGAGAGAAGAGAGAGGAAAAGGAAAGCAGAAAGGCCTGAGATAATAAAGAAGTAATACTCTCACGCCAGGTTGCCTCTGAGAAAGCAGGTAGAAGGATCCAAAGGGGTAGCTGTATTAGTCTAGTTCAACAAAACAAACAAGGAGTCCTGTGGTGCTTTTAAAAACTAACATTTATTTTTCACATGAGCTTTCGTAGGCAAAGTCCCATATCGTCAGTGGGATTTTGCCCACAAAAACTCATGTGAAAAATAAATGTTAGCATTTAAAAGTGCCAGATGACTCCTTGTTTGTACAGGTAGAAAGAGATTATGAGCTCTGGAACTGAAGGACTGATAGACTCAGGTTAAGGTGAGAGTCCATGAACTGACTGATTTAATTGAAAACAAACAGAGGAAGATCAATTACGAGAAACTGGGACCCCTAAAGAGATCACACCAAGAGATGACAGTCTGCTTTAGTTACAACACTAGAAATAAAGAGCTTGAGTTTACTCTGTTATACATGTGTAGAAGAGGAATAAATCCACTTAAGTCAATCAATTTAACCTGGTATTAAATCAGTATGTGAGGTCAGAGCCAGGAGCAAGGACTGTTAATAACTGCAGAGGTTATTGCCCTCTTGCTAGTCTTGGTCTGCCCCATGTGACTTTAGAGACTTCCTTCCCCCAGGTGTGGTGAAGAGCTTTTATAATCACTCAGGATTTCTTCATGGTCTCAAGTGAGTCTCTCTTTGGTCTAGTTAGTATGTGTGCATGCAAGCTGATTCCATCCACATTATATTTTTGCAATTGAGTCTCCCAGGCAATGGGAACTCTGGGAAGTTAGGTGCCTAGGTGCTTTTGAAAATTGCACTACACATCTAACTGTAATTTTAGGCCCCTAAATACTTTTAAAAGTTGGTCCCAAGTTCATCTCTCTGTGTTCTGAAAGTGACCTCGGTAATGCAGTGGCAGTTTGTTGTCAGAGATCTAGGACTTTGACCGTATAATTAAATGATTTATCTGTGTTACTAGTCTACACTTGCAACAACTAAAGAGCCAAACAATTTTTTTTTAATAGATATGCTACAGGACAGTTATCAGGGTCCCTACCATCCCTCATGGTTACTATCATTTCTTTCATTTTCTTGAGTAAAGGGAGAAAGAACCCTGTTTGCATGGATCCAGGCTGGGGAAATGGTCTCTCCGTGATTGTAAAAATGACGCTCACTGGATTGCCATGAAGGTTTAATGAGTAAGGCCAAGAGCCCAAAGAGGAGCTGCTGTTCTCTGCAGCATGCTCCCTGCTCATGGCAGAACTTATTTCAGTTGCTGACCCAGAGTTAATACTACAAGAAGGAGGATTTACCACAGTCAAGAAAGAGCTGCCACAAAGGTGCCAAATGAGCTATTGTAACCTTCAGGTGGGCTAGAGTTAACCTCAGTTGCCTTTCTCCAGTGCCAAAAAACCAAACCCTAACTCCTATGGAGAAGCAGCTGAAGACCCAGGATTCAGTCTTAAAGGACTCACAACAAAGACTGTTCAGAGCTAATGAAAACAAAAGTAATGAGCTTTATTAAGCATTAACTTTATAAATCCTATGATAAAAGAAACAAATTAATAACTACTATATAGATCTCTAACATGATGTGGCTACCGTATTTTTCGCCATATAAGACGCACTTTTTCTTCACCAAAACGGGGGTGGAAAAGTGGGTGCGTCTTATACGGCGAATGTCCATCTACTCACTGTTCTTCCGGACTGATCTCACACGGAGTGTGTGAGAGGCGGATCCTGCTGCTCCCCCTATGACAGTGGAGACGGGGGCCGTGCTGTAGGCAGTGCTTTTTTTCTGCCGGAACGCACCGGAACGGCGTTCCGGCACCTTTTTTTCCCCGCCGCTGCTCCCTCCCAGCTGTGCAGGCTGGGCCGGGCTGGGGAGATTTAAATCTCCCGCCCTGAGCATGCGCAGTTACAGCGTGCTCAGGGCGGGAGCGGACTGGCCGGCAAGCAGCTCTGCTGGCCGTCCCTGTGGTTCCCAGCCTCCGGCCAGGTAAGGGGGATGGAGGGAGGCCTGGAGAGGGGTAGGGGGACAAGGAGACGGGCCGGGTTAGAGGGGTGGGGGTGGGGACAAGGAGACGGGCCGGGTTGTGGGGTGGGGGGGACGAGGAGACGGCCCGGGTTGTGGGGTGGGGGGACGAGGAGACGGGCCGGGTTAGAGGGGTGGGGGTGGGGACAAGGAGGGACCCCCGCGCAGGCCGGCAGCCCCCACCGCCCCCTCCAGACCCCCGGGGCTGCTTCCTTTCTCTTCTTTCTCTTCCTCTTCCTTCCTTTCCTTTTTTTCCCCTCTTCTTTGTCTTCCTCTTCCCTGCCTTCCTTTCTCTTCTTTCTTC